>KK113594.1:186576-209951 GCA_000611955.2 Stegodyphus mimosarum | reverse complement strand
AGTAAAATAATACCACACATCTATTAGAAATTACATTCAATATAGTATTTATTTCCCTAGCGACACTCTGGCGCTAGGTTCCTTTCTTACAGCGTCACATCTGAATCGCAACTCGGAATGCACAAATATGTATATCATTTCAAGAAGCTACATGTTCTAAGCAAACTGCAATAAATCTAAAAGGAAATAAAAAAAGTATAAAAAACAGTTTCTCACAGACGATAGTTCAACGCTACTTCAAGTGCGCATGCGCTATTCGTCAACATTCTCCTCTGTCGCAGACAGGCTGGCGCTAATAATTCTTAGCTAATACAAAACACATCATATTAAATTATTAAGTGAAACATACTTTTATTTTACTATTAAAATGAATTTAAACTATTGGCACTAATGTTTAGGCTCTCAGGACTCAAAAAAATATTTTACAAGTAACATATCAAGGCATAGATTGTTTTCATTCTAAATCATAATTCATAATATATGGCTTTTAGGTTAACCGGACATGATATTATTGAACTACAAGAAGACAATTTGTCAGGACTGAGTGTTCGGTGCATACTCTTGGCGAACATATTCGTGAAATCACTAAGCCCTGATCTTGAACAGGGAGCTAAAAGTAGCTATGTTCTGTAGTAGAAAACTGTGGTTAAGTGGTAGAAGAACTACACGTAAGAAGGATTTAAAATCCTCTTTTATTAAACCACAATTATATACAGCCACTTCCCAACTCGGGAGGAATACAGAAAATAATGACCGCACTTGGGTCTAAACTGAACAATCAAATAATTTAAACTAAATTTAAATAGAAATTAAATAACCGTTGCTCACAGAATTATGAATGAGAGGTTGGCCTCTAAATGATAAATGGTGCGTAGCAAGATTTAGCTAATACTAACGCACTTCGATTTACTTCAATAAGTAATAGAGAAACAGCGCTAAGGCTTAGAATTTAAATACTACACTCACGTTTGTGAAAATTGCAACACCAAGAAGGAATCGTCATAATTGAATGCAATTTAATACACAGTTGAGTGGTAGTGGTACAAATAAATGATTAAATGTTCAAAGCAAACAAACAAGAACAAGAGATCACAATCAGTATTTTGTG
The DNA here is from genome assembly GCA_000611955.2 of Stegodyphus mimosarum. Taxonomy (NCBI): domain Eukaryota; kingdom Metazoa; phylum Arthropoda; class Arachnida; order Araneae; family Eresidae; genus Stegodyphus; species Stegodyphus mimosarum. The sequence continues at coordinate 208,843 of KK113594.1, read as the reverse complement.
TGGCCACCACGCGCCGCAATAAGTGCTGCTACACGACGTGGCATGGAGTCAAACAAAGTTTGAATGTCTGACTGAGGAAGAGCATTCCATATCGTTTGTACGCGTACCCAAAGTTCGTCTGCAGACGCAACAGGACGAGGATCACGAGCAAGACGCCGACCAATGACATCCCACACATGTTCAATTGGCGACATATCCGGGGAACACGCAGGCCAAGGAAGAAGCTGTACCTGCTGCGCTGCAAAGAAGGATTTAACAATCCGAGCAGTATGAGGGCGGGCATTGTCCTGTTGAAATACAGCGCCTGGCAAGCTTTGAAGGAAGGGAACAGCTTCGGGCTGTAGAACTTCACGGATATACCGGTTGCTGTTCAGATTGCCCACAATTCGTAGCAATTGAGATCGTCTATGATATGCTATGGCGCCCCAGACCATAACTCCGGGTGTTCGTCCACTGTGGCGTTCGATAATGCACTCCGGAAGGTGGCGTTCACCGGCATAGCGTCTGACACGAATGCGGCCATCATGGTACCACAAATTAAAGCGGGATTCGTCAGAAAACACGACATGCTGCCAATCAGCACGCCAGTCTCTATGCTGATTGGCCCATTGTAGCCGCAGGCGGCGATGGTCGTGCGTTAGGGGGATCCTGTATAAAGGAGTCCGTGCGCGCAGTCCACACTGCAGCAGACGTCTACGAATTGATGAAGCACACAATGAAACACCTGTAGCTATTGACCACAGTGCTGCCAATTGTCTAGAGGAAGCTGTACGGTCCGTCCGCGCCATGCGGACCAGGTGTCTATCATCGCGAGCTGACGTCACATTTCGGGGTCCACTCCCGGATTTCCGAGTTGTCCGACACTCGTCCGTCCACTGCTTCCAAACGCGCATCACTGTGCTGCTGTTACGCTGCACACGAGAGGCTACTGCACGATACGACAATCCAGCTTCACGAAGGCCGATGATTCTCCCTCGTTCAAACTCTGTAAGTTGTTCAAATCTCGCTCTCTTTCGTCGACGAGGCATAAGTACAGATTGAGTTAACCTTTACCACTAGCAGATAACCACCGATAACCATACACGCCTCGCTACAGCCGTCTATTTATTCGGATCCATCAGCCGTTCAGAGGGCGCTGCTCAGCATACGCATGCGCTACGGATTTGCAATTCTAATCATTTGCATATCATGCGCTACTTTGCATTTCCTGAAAATTTCAGCTCACTCGCGTAAGTCCTTCATGGTGTTGCAATTTTCACAAACGTGAGTGTAGTTGGTCAGGCGAACGTCGAACAGAGCAGCCGTGATCTGAGACTAAAAGCTCTCTCACACTGAGAGGTTCCTACCTATCGCTTAAATAGAAACTTAGCTCCACTTCAAATTAGCATAAAGCTGAAACGCGCGCTTTTTCTAACGGGAAGTTGAAATAAGAACAGATAGGAAAGGCAAATTAAAATAAAACTTTGTTAGTTTAAACTAAAACCTTACAAATTAACAAATTTGAACTAAGTATTTTAACACATTGATTTTTAAAAAAAATCAGGATTGTACCTTGGCATTTCTAACTAGTTATTTAACAGTTTCCCAACAATCGTTTACTTAAACTCTCTCAAGCACTCATCTAAAATTCATTACCTTAAATACCAAGATTTTCTATGAATTATAATAAGGAACTGCGTTCAAACCGATACTTAACACATTACCGACCGGCCGTCGATTAATCGACGTTTGCTCCCTAGCGCTTACCGACCGGTCGTTGATTAATCGACTTTTGATCTTTAGAAAAAAGCACCGATTATCTGAATAAAGAATGCGAAATGCTTGCTGCTTGCTACTTGTCAATCTAACCTATCCAAATCTAACAGAAAGATCAAAAGTCGATTAATCGACGACCGGTCGGTATGCGCTAGGGAGCAAACGTCGATTAATCAACGGCCGGTCGGTAATGTGTTAATTATGGCATCGAACCGGGAACGCGACACGCATCAAAAATTGGGATTTATAGAAATTAACTAAGAGATTTAACTACAGCATTACTGCCAATAAATGTATATATCAAATTAAACTTTAAAACGTTACCAGAATGAACAATATTAACATCGATGATGCTGAACGCATCTTAGATATCTAAATTTATGAAATGTGACTTAACTGACTCCATCCTCCATGACTCCGGTGAAACTCCCACAAATACCCGCTCGACATGTAATGCACAGATAATAAGAATGTTGAGTAAGCCCAAAAGTCTTTCAACGGGGGGAGCGAAGAATTCAGTAGTACGGGATTCTTCAAAGACGAACTGGTCCGCAGGCTCACTTGCAGTATGGGAAAGCTTCAATGGTTACGGTGTCGAAGCCCAAAAAAAGTCTTTAGAAGGGACGATGACCATCATCATTCTACAAATTCAAGTACAACTGAAGAATTCAGTCGTACAGGATACACTCCAAAGACGAACTGGTCCGCAGGTTCACTTGAAGTATGGAAAATCATCAAAGGTTACTGTGTAGAACTTCCTGGACCACGAAGTGAATGTGTTTCGAAGGAGAAAATGGTGAGGCAAAAGCAAGCTAACGGCATAAGGGACACAACTGTTAGACGTTGAGCAATTTTAACCAGGCATCTTGACAGATATTTTAATCAGCAGTTTTATGCTGAAGCCAGAGAGAACAAGAAATTGCCCGACGTCCCCAACGAATGCCGGGAATGAAGCGAGTTCAAAAGCGTTCAAGAGGGCGAAAAATCTCTTTCACTGGTTTTTTGTTACAAACATTTACCAAAGGCGCCAAAACTCACTCAGAAGGATGACAATTCATGACAAAAACGTCTGGAAGAAAACTGTATAAAAATTCTATCTTTTCAAAGCGTTAATTCAACACCTTTCGTTCATATCGCCAGAAATTCGCCAAATAAAAACACCTGTTGATAGTAAACTTCGGGCGGAAGCACAAAGTGACCTTCACCATAAATCACCCCAAAGTAGCTTAAAAATGACAAGATAGCAATCACAAGAAATTTTACGAAAGCTACAAAATTATGTTAATTAAATGAGCATATTTCACAAGCTAATTAAGCTATCAACTTGAAAGTAATTTTAAATTTAAAGTGCGAATATTTCTGTTTCCTCTAGTATAATTATAATTATATAAACTCAAATAAAGTATTACGCAGTAAAACTCGATTTTGATGGTAAATCATTTTCTTTCTAAGTTTTAAAGATTTTCTTAAGTACTAGCTATTTCTTGATTACTTTATCTGGCTAGCATAGTTAGAAAGTTAAATAATTTACATGACCAACAATGGAGTCGAACGTGTCATGGCATTTTCGATCCGTTTAACTTTTCAGCGAATGAATAGCCTTTAACAAAGCGGACAGAATCTCATCGATTCCAAAGTTTCATTTTTCAAAAGCGATAGCTGTAAGGGTGTTCAGAGAGATGTTCATCGTTTGTGACAGTGGCATTACTTCAGCTCCTTAATTCATAAAATTTAAGATCCGGTTCTGAAATCTTTCGGACAAAGACAGACTTAAGCCACGAGAAAGGATTAAAAATAATTAGATGTATTCTTTTGGGGATGGGCCGAAAAGAGGGGTTAGGATGCATGTCATAGAAATCTCTTTTGGGTTTGATTTATTAAAGCGTTTCCAAGCAGGATTTGGAATTTCAGATTCGGGTTCAACAAAGAAACTGAAAGACATAAAGAAGATGGACCTTTCAAAAGTTAGACTCGCATTATCGATTGAGTTAAAGTGCGTTACAGATCATTTAGTTTCGTTGCAAGTTAGTTTTCAAAGTTTTCTAAAAGCTGTGAAAACCTGAAATTGAAAATAATCCCAATTCTCCATTAAACAGAATTTTCGGCAGTGTTTAAACCATAGTGTACATCCATTCTGTGTAATAATCCGTAATATATTTATCTAATCATAAGAACCTTAAACATATTGTATGTTACTTCCTTTTTTCCATAAGAATAATGGACTTTACATAATGGTAACGGAGGAAAATCTTCTAACCTATTCAATGCAAGTAACCTTTACTTGCTTAATGGACGCAGTTTTCTAATGGACATTACACTATTTATTTTTCCCCAGCAACAATAATAAACGCTATGTTATAATAATAGTTTCTGTAATGATAATGAGCTTAATGTATATTACAATCTTTTTACAGTAATTCATAAACAAGATATTTTTATGAAATTTAATTTTAAATAAATAAATACCTTAGTGTGCGTATGAATTTTAACGTTTGAAAATGAAAATACTTCAAGTTAATTATTTAACAGCATTTATGGCATTTATTGAGTAACGATGAAAAAAATTATGTATCGTAATCGATAATAACCGTAGCTAAGTTACGGTAAGTAGCTGCGTAATAGTCATTATTTCCTTTTCCCCATAATAGTAATAGACGTTGTGCAAACTTTGTAACATAACAATGTAAAGAACGTAAATTTTCTAATACACATAAAATCTACTTCCTCTTAATGAGGATAAATTTTACTTCTCTTTTTTTATATTAGTAAAAGCCATCGCTTATTAAGTCTTAAGATCATGGCTTCTGTAGCAGCAGTGGAAGTTATTTCCTCTTTTTTTTACCATAGTTTAAAATAAGATATGTTTAAGAAATTTCATTTGAAATTAAGAAATTTCATTTGAAATAAAGAAATACTGCTATCTGAACATGAGTTTTAATATTCTTAATAAAATCTAATAAGTCGGTTTGTTCAAAAGAAAGTTAGTGCCTCACTAATTTTCCATCCAAATCACTTTCTGTTTTGAAATTTTCAATTAATTTTAAAACTTAAAAGTGTAATAAAGGTTATTCCAATAAAAATACAAGATATCTTTCCTAATGGTACAAATGTACACGTATCCACACACATATATGTATGTTTTGAACACTTCTTTGTTCTTAACATCCCATTCTTGAATATAAATTCACAGAACAGGTGGTGCAAAATGAGCACCTATTCTTCAATGATAACATTTGTACGTTTCAGAATTTTTTTAATAATTTTGAAGAAATAAAGAGAAACGGCAAACAACAACTTAGCAGGCCAGAGAAGATGAGAAGAAAGCATAGATTATAATATGAATGTTTGCGAAGTTACACTTTATTTTCCTTTGATATTTAAAATTTCGTTTTTTAAATGTAATTCTATTATTAAAAGATCTGCTGTTATGTAGGTTCATGCTACATGAGCGCTATATAAGAATCATATTGCAAGGATGATAAATGGGAAGGACACCTTTCACTGTAAAGTATCAAATAATCTTCAAAACGTATCAATATAGATGTATATTCTTATAAATTTGTTTTGCCTAATGCATTTGAATTACTTACCACTTACTTGTTACACTATCTTCAGACTCAAACCTTAGAAACTACTTTCTTTATAAGGAAGGAAGTGCAAGTAAATTGTTAACGTAAATCACTTAAGAGCTGATTGTGTTAAAGAAGAATGTCTTTGCGAAGGTCACGTTCCAGAGTTAACTTGCTATTATTTACATTACTCAGGAGGAAAATCGCGAAAATTGCTAGGTTGTAGTAAATGCAGTGGATAATCGATTGTACTACCTGTTCATTGGTCTTATCCATTCAGCCATTACTAGGCTGTATTAACCAAATGCTTCACAAGCATTTCGTCCATAAATGCAAAGAGGTAGACGTGTATTCTTAATTACATGAAAAGCCTGAAAGCAACAGGGTTGTATAGAGGTGCATGATCGTCCTCCTTTCATTTTTTACAAAGGTTTCCGAACGAAATGTTTTATAAAATTTATATTTCTAATAAATCTTATTATGTCAAAGCTTCCATTTCTATTAATTTTAAATTATATATTTTCCCGTGCTTTGAAGTTTATAGCTAAAAGTACTATGCTTTATGACACAAAACTTTCGAGATCGCAAAAATTGTCACATAAAGAGAAAATGCTTATTATGAAACAGAAAAGCTTAAATCAGTCCTTTGGTTTTCACGTTCGCCCTACTTATATTATCTCTACTACTATATTCGTCATAGAAATTACTTAATAGATTTTGTAAAATTTCTAAAATTTAAGTCATTTTATTTGAAATTTTTCGTCATGAATAATAATATACTTCTGTAAGCTAAAAGGTCATGGAAAGGATTTGATGTAACTCTAACATAAAATGCATCCGCTTTTATTAAAATTAAAAGCAAAAATATGTAAAGCGTCTCGATTTGAATGAGATAAACAATTTTCTAGTAATCGATGCTTTATTAATAAAAGAAGGTGTGAATGAAAACTATTGAGTCAGTCAAAAGTAAAATTATTACGAGTTTAGTATAACTAAATTTTTAAAAAAATTAAGTGTTAAATTTGAATCTGTATTCCTAAATGTATTTACTGATTTAGATCACATTTACGTGCTTATCACAGATCCAATTTAAAATTCTGCAGTTAGATTTACTTCGAAACAAGAGGCTCTATTATTTGAAAATTAACAATTTATTATAGTTAAAAAAATATATGTAACCTGGCTCCAAAGAACTGTTATTTAATCATAGCTCTGAAAAGTTTACACATTAAGCTATGAAATTTTCTCTTCAAAAGTTATTAAAGGTTAAGCTTTTTTATTCTATAGAAGATATGTAAAAAATTCGAATTGAGACCTGCAGACACTCGTCTACCACCTACAAAAATAAGACTGTTCCCATAATTTTCTTTTACCTTATTTCGAGAAACTAGTATTTGGGATGTAAGTCTGGTATAAACACGAGAGTTAAAAAAATTATGCATGTAAAAAAAGGCATCTTTATTTAAATCTCAATATAAACATTCAATTTTCTAATATATCCTAGATAAATGTGAAGCAAGAACAATATACAGCATTATATTTGTCCTTGCTTCACATTTGCCCAATCTAAACCTATTTAGAACATGTAAATACCTACATGTTTTATTTACATTTAATTTCCATCTGATTTCAAATATTTAGGTTAAACATGTTAATTCTATGCTTTTTTACATATAGTGAATTTTAAGACTGAACTCAATACTGAAATATATTTTTTAATTTATAAGTAATACCAATATTATGTTCTACATAATGAGAAAAAAGTCAATTATACAAAGAAGTAAAATACATCAACATTTGTAAAGCAGTAAGATCAATCCAAGAGATCAAAAATAATCCTTCAGTAAGAGCGAAACTCCAATCCTAAGTATTTTAGGGGGATATAAAACGTGCTCTATGAAAAACCGTATTCACTTACTTTAGTTTTATTTACAGAAAATTAAATATTTGTTGGTGCTTTTTATACATTTATGCTGTGATAGTGAAAATAGTACTCTTGAGAATCTTTTAAAAGTTAATTAAAATTATTGTTGTGGTAAAAGTTACTGTGCAGTATTAAAAAATATTTTATTTATTCTAGCGCCGTTGTTAAAACTTAAGGATAAAAACTGATGAATATCCTGTTGCTCTGCTTGTTTTTAAAAACCGAAGAACATTTAAACCCACAGATACAGCAGATACAGAATAAAGAAAACGCTAAATGGGTTCGCTGTAAGTCAATCGAATTATAATATAAATGTAAAATGCATATAATCTTTTGTTGAAATATTTTACGTTTCAGAAATTAAATGGATTTTAAATTGGAATTTTTTAGACTTTTAGATTATTTTAAAATAGTGACTGAGCTTTTTTTCCAGCATTACGTTTCTATTCGTTGAAATTTTGCTTTGGATCTTTTAAGTATATTTTCACAGAGAAATTATTAAATTAAATTTTCTGACGAAAATTTTACTATCGGGATCATAATCTTAACATATGAAAGAAGTTATACATAAAGTGCCATTGAATTACTTTCTAACCTCAGATGATAAAGTAACTTCTAAATCAGTTTATTGCATACTAAATCGGTTTATTGCTGTATACGCAATGACACCCCATACCAGTACGCCAGACACTGGGTCCGTACAACGATGCCGAATGCAAGCTGGTAGCTTTTGTTCTGCTTTGTTCCGCCACCCACAAATACGTCCATCCTGATGCTGTAAGAAAAATCAAGTTAATCTGAAAAGAAGACCGATACCACTGCTGTATCCACTGTTGTCGTACTTCGCAGCACTGTAAACGCACCTGTCTTTTCTGCAACATCAAGCCGCAACTAACAATGGTCATAGTGCTGATAGCCCGCGGTCCCGCAGATGCTGTTAAATTGTCTGTGCGGACACTTGTTGCTCTGCTCATGAGTCAAAATTAAAACTCAGAGTTCTTGACGAGGGTGTAGTATCCGCTATGCCTGAGAGGAAAACATGACTGTTCTCTCGAACGTTAGTGCCTAGTGGCGGCCATTGAGATCCTACATGGCGTGCTACATGGCTACATATCTATTTCATATTTTCCTGATTGCCATGGTATCTCGATTTACAAGAGCAGCAGAGTCTAGCGATAGTCAAAGTCTAGATAGCGTATAGATAGGTCTGGGAGTCCCAGTAGGTAACGATCACAGTCGAATTCCGAAACTTGTTGGTGTGAATTTCTCCTTTTTACACAAGATATAACACGACCTTCACACAAACAATGAAAGTTTAATTGTTTTTTTCCAAATGAGAAATTCGCTGCGCACTTATCCCATTTATAAACAATAGATAGGGCAGGGCCTAACCTGTTTTATGCCAGTGGTTTGAAAGCTAATCATTTGCATATCCCAGCACGTAACATTTCACGGAAATTTTACATTTGCTGCATGCCGCCTTCACAGTATAATAGTTTCAATGGCCAGCAGTGTACATACCTACATCAATCAGTTTGCGTATGGCGCAATGCAAAACTATTTCGAGTCGGGCATAGATCAGTAGCATCTACGATCTGGCATTCAGCAATGGTTGGTATTTTAATAATTATACGTGTGGCATCAAAAACATTAAAGCTTTACGAAAAACGGAGCATTTAAATTATAATGCGCATTTAAAAAATAAAAAAAAATTCTACCTTCAATTTTCGTTTGCAAAAGTTTTAAGTAAATTTAGTTTTAGGTAGTGCATACAAGTTTGACAGACCATCGTTTTGCCTCTAAATCCAAAAATAACCTTAGTTTTCATCTATCACGACAACATTATAAACTGCAGGGTACGCCCTCTTTTCTCATACTTTATACAAAATATGCATATAAAGGAAAATAAATATAAAACTTGTCAAATATACTGTTCAGAAAGGAGTAGGCTTATTCATAAATGAGATTATATATAGTTACATTTTGTTCCTACAAGTAAGTAACTTTTTCTTCCAAACCATAAACACGCATATTAAGGTAAAATACGTATTATGATCGCTTAGGGTTTTCTGGCCTGTTTAATTTGTGGAGATTTTCGCTAGATGCTCCGAGAATAGTCAGCCATCATATGTACATCCCATTTTGCACACTTTGTACCGTTATTCCATGACCTTGAGATATTGTTGGAATCGCTCACCTTGCTCACCATTGACTGCAACAAGATTTTTCAGGACGTTATCAAGATGGCTATGTAACCAAGCATTTTGAAGCTCTTCACAAGTTGCTGGACAATTTCGCTGTTGTTCCGCACTCATATATTTCCAAGAAAGTCTTTGGCAATGTTTTTAATGCCAACCAAGCACTCTTTTGAAGTTCTGTTATTGTTCCTCTGAAATGTTTATCTTTAAAGAGATGCTGATTATGTGAACCATCAAACTTGTAGAGACATTAGGTCTTTTAGAAGCAGGAAAGCGAAGAAATGAGCAGTGCCCTCGCCGGGACTTGAACCACGGACCTCTCGAATACGTGCCGAGCGTACTGACCACTACACGAATGCATGCTAAGAAGGCGGGAGAAATACCTTATATACTCCCTCTTTTAAAGGGCGACTAGTGATTAGGGGACCCAATCGCCCAATCCTGGTGGTGAAGAATCGTCTTTCACCACCATTTTAGTTCGTTCACCACCGTAGAGACATTAGGTGTTTTACAAGCAAGAAAGTGAAGAAATGAGCAATGCCCTCGCCGGGACACAAACCACGGAGCTCTAGAATACGAGCCGAACGTGCTGACCACTACACCAGGAAGGCATGCTAAGAAGGCGGGAGAAATGTCTTAAGCATCTCACCTTTACCTTTTCAAATAATAGGCTACGAAATGCAGAAATGAGATACATGAAACAGTCTCCATTTATGTGTCCCAGTTTTATATGCAGATGGGTAAATATAATGTCTTTTCTGTCGACAAGTGGCTAATGTAGAATATTTGAATTACCAGGTTTCAGGTGAGATTCTGGCTGGGAATTCGATTGCACATGGCATTCCTCGCGATCTCTGTTATCTCACATACACATAAAACAGGGAAATTTGGTATATCCGCATTGCTGGCCAAGGAGAAAGCAGACCATTTTAATATTAGCAAATATGACCCAATGGTGCTCATAATATTGCAACAAATCAAGGCTCTCTTTTCTTAACACAAACAAAAGGAATGGCCTACTGGGACAAACCAAATAAATGTTCATTGTGGAGGAGGACACACTTTAATCTCCTCTTTGAGATGTCGATGAGTTATCGCCATTGACTTGCGTTACAGTTTGAAATTCCAAACTCTTCCATTAAAAGGCAGCACACAAATCCAACTATTGCAACATCGAAACTATTGCAGAAACGCACTTTCTCTTGATCGAAAGTTTAAACAAGGTTTTCTCTTGCAGTTTGGATGCTAACAGCTTTGAAGATTTTTTTATAGTCCCAAATCTTGTTCCAAATCATTCAACTCATACTGGTAAAATTCCTTAAGAACGGAATCATCTTTAATTTAAATACTTCATCGTTGGGGTCAATTCGATATTCACCAGAGTGGTATTCCTGTATTTTCAAAGAGAATAATTCTTGAAAACTGGCACATGAATGTTCAGCTGAGTGAGGCATTGGGTGTATAACTGATGATAAACCAGGATACTCTATTTTACATTTTATATTTGTTTTTCTTGCTATATCCTGATGTTTTCACTATACAAAAGTAAGAATCACTTGAGTGGTTTTGGGGCTCTTGCCAAATCATAAGGATACACCAAATGGAAATTTTTTAACGTGTTCTCTTCATCCGCATTCGTAAACTCTCGACACACTGCTTGCTTTAATGAGTGGTCTATTATTTATCTTGATCAATAATTTTCACTTTAAAATAGGCAAAAAAGGGTTACCTAACAAATGTACTGATGTTTATCCTTTGACTGGGAATGGTAAAAGTGCCTCATATATAACAAAACGAATCGCTACTGTTTAAATCCTTACGACGGAAACAGACATATGGAAATGTTTCAATTCATATATAAATAAAAACTAAACATTGCTAATCTTGTACAACAACAACCTAGACCCCTCAACAGAATGGGCTTCATTATATCAGAGTGCCACACAATGTCTCACTGCATCTCATGCATAACTGAACTTGTCTAGACAAGTATGCACCTGTCGCCTGTCTACTATAATGCCATTTTCCCGGCTCCAGTCGAAGCGTTTGTGTCAGCCAATGTGAGAGCGTAGTATTTTCTTATGACTCACACTCGATGTCGCGGGAAATGGTCGCATTCACATGCGTGGTGAAAGGAAACTGACTACAGTATTAAAATTAGTATACCTATTCAACTTCGCCATTGTTGAAATGGGCGTGGCCTGTCATGACCGCGTGACTAACTTGTTTGCTTAGGCCAGTCGAGCTGCGCCCACTATTGCTACTCCTACCTATTCAACTTTAAAACCGTTCAAAAGTCGAGCTCAGCAGAAATAGTGTTACGAATTGTTCCCCAGTGATATGAATGTTTTAGATGATTTTACCATCTTGTAAAATTTTTTATACTTTATCTTATGATCTTAACTTCATCTTATGTTATTTTAAATGCTCGCTTGCAAACGAGTTATTTTCTTTAGCACAACTGGTTCCTTCTGTTAATTTCAAGATTTAGATAAAAAGGTTCCTGCAACCTTTTTAAGATTTTGTCACCTTAATTCAGACTAGAGCAATAACCCTCTTGGAAGTCTAGGAGGGTCTCAACACGTAACCCAACAACATAAGGGATGATTTCATGTGATCTTTGATCTACAAATCAAAGGTGACCTGACAGATATCAGTGACGAACGATCCTGGTTGCAAGTAGTGTATTTCAATTCAATCTTAAGTGAAGCATCTATCTACATTTACTGTGCGTAACTACCACAGTGTCGATTAAAGATTGAATCTAAATGATTCTCAGTCTGCGGGCTGCCAGAGTCCATCATTCTCGAAAGGTGCACTGGGTTTCTTTCTACGAGAGTGAATCAAATATAAAACAGCATTTTGTTTAAACAAAATTTATTTAACAGGAAAACAACTACATTTCTACAAACTATTTTTTAAATAATCTACTCCTTTTATGATAGATATTCTCACGGATTTGGTAACTTTTTCATTTCATTCTCGTACAGTGAAGTTGGACGGGTATCTAACCAGTTGCCGCATGATTGTTGATGATTTGATGGTTGGTCTCAAATCACTTACCTCCAAGTGCTTCTATGAGAAGTCCAACATATGAAAATCACATGGCTACAATCTGACCTATAAGGTGGATGATTAAGTTTTCACCAGTTTCTGCTGCGTTGCACTAACTGTGTGGAGCCTGTTAATGTTGTGGAAGATTAAGACCTGGCGGATGGGATAGTCTTGTCTTCTGGGTATACACTGAAGCCTAACTTGATCCAAGAGACGGCAATAGACTTGATGGTTTGATGTTCGTGTAAGAAATCCACCAGCAGAATTCAGGTAACCCACAATTGCAATTAGCAGCATTCATGGGCACTGATGACTAACAGTTTTAACGGACATTGATGTTCTTCGATTTAATTAAAAAATGACTGAAGTTTAGTAGCTGCATAGCAATGGTGATTATAGTTTGACCACCAGTTACGGTCAACCTGTCCATCGCCTGTGACAAGTATCCTTTACCAGAACCAATATGTTTCGGTTTAATTTTAACTGAAAAAGCTAGTCTAATTCATATGAGAAGGCGAAATAAATTTAAATGGGAAAAACGCACCTGAATTTATTGCACTCTTTCATATCTGTGGCGCATAGTTTGATCCAAAGCGTCATCACCCTGTGGTTTGCTGTGTTACGGTATCATAGACATATCAATTTGTTCTTGTTGCGACTGTGCGTTTTTCATCTACTCGTCCACAAATTAAGTAGTTCTTACAGTGTTCACTCTGGACGAGACATAATTTCTTTTAATTTATTCCAAGAGAGCAGTTTACAGCTTAATTAGTGTTAAAGTGTTGCCATTTAAGAAAATGTAAGATGCATCTTTTGTAATTGGATGTTATTAAATCTGTCACTGCTTAACTAGCTGAGTGATTAAAATGCAATAAACGCATTCTTAAGGTTGTAATGTTCGTCACTTGCATTCTTTTAATTAAGTGTTGACGAACCTAGTGAGAACTTAAGCGAATAATCGCTTAAGTCCAATAACAGAAACGTAAACTCCAGAAGGGTTAATTACCCTTTATTTGCTTAAAATAAAGATTTACAGTTGCCCCCTTTCTCAGGGAGTACAGCAAAGCCTCTACTTGGACTTAAATTCTGAATGGAAGAACTAAAAACTAATTACTGACTAACTAAAGAGATTTAGCCAAAGCTAACACATTTCTAAACTAGTTGGCCCGTAATATTAAATTAGCAAGCGAAGATATTAAAAAGGCACATAATACAGCAGAGCGTAGTAACAGTTAGAGAGACCTAGACAAAAGGCAAAAGCGCGCTATTCAGGACTCCTAACTCGAAAAACTCATTTTGGTAAGGAATTGTAAGCTAGAAGAGATAGGAAAGTGGTACAAACTTAAATGTTATAAAATTAAAACATATCTTACATTTTCCCTCACAAGAATTTAAGTGTTCGAAGAAAAAGGTCTCTTAACGAACATTTTGAGAGTTTTAGATCCTAGAAAACAAATTAACAATCCTTTTTTTACGCCCTTTGCTTCTGCTGCTTCTTATTGCTATCTTCAAATGCTTTCGACTAACCCGTCTTCATGTTATCCCCTTTTTCAATCTCCCCGATTGTCGATAAGGACACTTCTTACTTTAAGATTTCTGTTGAGGCGAAAACCTCGAATACTGACTGAAATTTGTTGAACCCGCGTTTTCAGCTGTTCGACTGCTCTGGAACTTCACGACGAGCTGAAATAGATTTTCCAATATCTGTGTGTTTCTTTTCCAGGAAATCTTATATTGACGGAAGTAAACGGGGAAAAATTACTTCGATTAGTTCACTATCCGGCCTCTTTCCATACAATCGATTGAATATTTGTATCATTCTCAAAATAAAATCTTGGACCGTTCCTCTGATATTTACTAAAGAGCTATGCTTCCCATTTCGCTCAGTCTTTGACTATGGGAAACGCTTTTAATAAGGCTGTTTTAAAATTTTCCCAGCTGCAGGTTTCGGATTCTGGATCCCCCAACAGAAATTTTCCATTGTCCCTAAGCCAACTCAAGGGCCTGGCCTTTTAAGTTAGCCGTAGCAACTGTGATTTTCTACAGCTGGTTTACGGGATGGAATGTGAAATGCAGGTACAGCTGGTTTACGGGATGGAATGTGAAATGCAGGTACAGCTGGTCTACGGTCATCACAGAGCCTTTCCCATCAAACATCACTGCTGGTTTCATAGCTGCCCGCATGGTTTCTACGATGAAACCAAATTCCTCCATAAGGTTTTCTGGTGGATGAGGGATTTGAAAGGTAAAAGGGGTTAGCGGAAATTTTCCATTTTCTAATGACATTGTTCGTCAAAATGGTTCAGGCGCGAATGTAATGTTCCCCACTTGTATTCTATTAACGAATCTAAAGAACAACTAAGCGAATAATCGCTTAATCCAAGAATAGAAACGTAAACTCAAGAAATGTTAATTACTCTTTATTTACTCAAAATAAAGATTTACAGTTAACCCTTTCTCAGGGCTTAGAGCAAAGCCTCCACTTGACCTTAAAATGTAAGAACTAAGAACTAAATAATGACTAACTAAATTGATTTAGCCGAAGTTAACACAATTTTAAACTAGTTGGCCCGTACCGCAATTTTCAAAACTCATTCTGGTTAAAAATTGTAAGCTAAAGCTAGAAGGGATACGAAAGTGGTATAAACGTAAAATAATTGTTTTAAAATTAAAATATACCTTATAAAGTGTTAATTTATTAACTTATAATAATAAATCTAATTACTATAAAATAGAATAATTAAAAAAATTATTATAACTAACAAAAGACATAAAAAAGACAACAAACGACATAACAAAAGACTAAAAATGTCATATGTTCATACCTGATACAGAATTTCCTTTTTTTCAAATAATATATTTGCCACGTTTTAACTCATACGTCATGTATAACATATATTTTCAAATCATTTGTAGAAATTTTGCACCACGTGCCTTTCGACCAGCATTTTCTCACACGTAACATTATTATGCAAGAATATAGCTGTTAAAGAAAACGCTTATTTCCGAACATTACTAGAAATATATAATATTACTGAGGAAATATGGATGGCCCAAAGTAAAGCCATATAATCTTATAGAAAATGTATTTTGAGAACAAGATTGCAAGTCATAAAACCAATATTTCATAATTATGCGCGATCTTTATTTTGCCTTCCTAAAAATTCCATATTGTATTCATCTATGAAATGAACTAGAGTTACAACTAGTTTTGTAAATATTTTCTATTCTTCCAACAAAGAAGTTTATTTTAAGAGACAGTCCATTTTATTAGAATAGAGAAAATTTACATTTTTGGCACTTACCGCTCTTTTGCATCATTTCTCATTTGCTGCCTTTCATGCAAGAAAAGCAAAGATAATATCCACAAAGACATTTCCCAAATTATATATTTATTCACACTGTAGAATCCATTTCATAAAAGTAGTGACTTATCTGCTTTCTTGGATGATTTTAACTTGAAGTGAATATTCTGAAAATCTAAGCACTATGTCAGTGTAAGCGTTTGGCAGCTCGATTTGGCAAGAAGCCTTTATGGATTCAAATTCTTTTTCTGCAGATGAAATTCCTGAAAAAGTGAAGAGTAAACTGTAAAGGAAACAAAACTTTCTATTTTCTATGTATTCCCCGTCGATAATAATTACACGCATCCATTGTATTTTTTACCATGTTTGTGCAAAACAGGATCATTTGTCCAAATGACATTTATGCAATTTAAATATCCGTGAATAATGCGCTTTGATTGATTTCTTATGCAGCATCCTTAGAGCAGTTTTAATCATGCCTTACCGCTGCCAAAATAAAGGAGAGTATAAAAATCAATTTCTTTTCTCTCCTTGGGGTTACATTGCTATAATTTTAGATGCATGTGATTGTTAAAAAATTCTTGAAAGCTGGTCATTTTTTTTTAATTTTTAACAAATGAATGGCGTCGGCAACGCGCTCTACCGACGATATATAGAAAAATACTTAATTCAACGCACACGAGCTGCAGAAGTGAGATATGATTGTTGAACTCACGCTCTGAGCGTTTAAAAAAAGCTATTTTATGTTATTCTATATATAGTTTGATAGTTTTCCTGTAAGTTGTTGTGAGGTGTTAATAAATCACCTTTTTTTTAAAAAAAAATCCGTTCCTAAATGATTGATTCATTGAATTTTCTAAGGATATACTACAAAGTAATTGGCGCCCAGCTCGCGGCAGCAATATAGAGTTGTGTTGAATTTACTTTTGTTTCAGGATACTTCATATAGATGTTATGATAGCCCTTTTTGTTGTCTCATAATGAAAGGAATGGATCTTCTTACCCCAAAGTTGTATTGATAACATCTACACCGATGTGTATGATTACGATAAGTAATCTTGACTTAAAACTATCGAATAATGTTTGATTATTTATAGTATTAGAATTTTAATTGATACTAAATTTTGAAAAATGTCTGAGTTGTAAGTGTTGTGAACCAGTAGTGTTTATTTCCAGTTATTGCGAAGTAGGTTACTTTTGTATGACCCTAAGTACTTAAAATTATCAACGATGTCTAAGGATTGAAGGACGAATTTAAATACGTTTAAAATTTAAACAAGTATAAAATTAGAATATTAGGCTTTAACAACCATGGTGTGAACTTTAACTGAGACATTACGACTATGATTAAATTAAGCAAAAGACAAAATGTCCTTTTCGGGTAGAGGGAGAAAATAAAATTTGAAACTTCTTGCCCTTGAACTGGATTTAGTAGTGGCAGACAATCTAAAAGCGGTACAATTAAAAGAACTCATAACGAAATCCGATAATTATGATGAAGAATTAGTGAAAAATATTTTAGCTAATATAATAGAAAAGGTGAAGATGAAGGAAATGCTTCTAAAGAGATATAAGCTCACTGCTGATAAATTCAGAAAACTGTTCGGTCTACATCGGAAGAAACCAGAAAGTACTTGGCGGGATTTCTACTTTGACCTGACCAGTTATTTTGAAAATTGGCTTAGAGAATTAAACATTACAAAATTTGATGATCTGATGCAAGTCATTATAGCTGACCAAATGAAAAAGAGAGTTTCTCAAGAAATAAAGGATCATTGTTTGGACATTTGGCCGAACTCCTGCAGAATTAGCAGACAAGTTGGACACTTACTATTGTTTACATAATAATCAAAGCACAGTTGCAACCTCAGCAATTTGAAAGAAAACTTCCGATTCGGAAGGTGGTAACCCAAAATCCGCACCAGTGAAGAAGACATATATCAATGTAACAGGTAAACCAACCCTCTCTTGCTATGGTTGTGACAAAGTTGGATTTACTGAATCAAAATGCCCAGATTGTCAGCACTCCACAAGTTCAGCCTCAGCTCGTTTTGACAATATTTGTATACAAAAGGTAGGCAACACTAAGACAACTGCAGTGATGAATATCTCCATCAATAGAATATATGGCACAGCGTGTGCGGATAGTGGAGCAAGTTATTCAAGCGCTGGAAAAAACTCTACCAAATCTTAAAAGAAGATGGGCTAAAGTTCGAGAAATCCTCTTGCTCTGTTTGTGTCGCTGACGGCAGCCAAACAACGAAAGATGTTTGTACAACTTGTGTGAACTTGGCTTTGAAGAACAGACCTTCCCTTTGACGCTGATAGCTCTTCCTGATGCTACAGGTAATCGAACACTGCTTGGAGGAAACTTTCTAAAAGAAGCTGGAGTAGTTCTAAATATTCGTCAGCAAAAGTGGTTTTTTGGTGGCAATCCAAATAAATACTTTCCATTTGCTGAAAGAGTTCAAGTTCAATCCTGTGATATGTTAACAAATCCTTGCCTACTACGTCCAGGCGAAGGTGAAAATCTAACTGAAGAGCAGCGAAAATGATTGAATGTCTTATTAGAAAAATACGAAACTACGTTCTCTCCGGGGGGCAGAACCAACTCCTTACATCGAGTACCAAATTGATACCGATGACTCATCTCTAATGGCTACAACCCTTTACAGACTATCTCCAGCAAAAAAAGAGATTTTGAAGAAAGAAATCGATGAATTTTTTGCATCAGGCATAATCGAACAGTGCGATTCACCATATACAGCACCCGTTGTTTTAGTTCCCAAGCCGAACGGTAACTTTCGATTATGTATTGACTACAGGAAACTGAATTCTGTGACTAAGTCTGATCCATACCCGCTGCTCGTATGAATGAACTTCTTCATAATGCAAAGCAAACTAGATACATGTCTACCATAGACTTAAAATCAGGGTATCACCAGGTTAAGATGTACCCTACAGACAAAGTATGGGTAACGTCACACCCTTTTAGCAATAAGACAAAAAAATGCTCCGCAAAATTCGCACCCCGACGAGATGATCCCTACATAATATTAAAGACACATTCTGCTTTGAGCTATAAAATAGCTGATATTAAAGATCCAAACGTGCCTCTTGCAACGTGTCATACGTCGGCCCTCCGACCATTTAAGGAAATCTGTAATGACACTGAGCCAGTCTACCCGCTTAAGAAAAGAGGAAGACCAAGAAAGAACGTTTCTATGAATACTTCAAAAAAGGACCAACCACACAATTCTTCCTCTGGCTACTCACCGAGACGTCTTCGCAGGCAGGGGGGAGACTGTAACAAATGAATGTCGTCGGCAATGTGTTCTACCGATGATATAGAAAAAAATACTTGATTCAACGCACGCGAGCTGCAGAAGTGGGATGTGAGTGTTGAACTCCCGCTCTGAATTAAAAAAAAGCTTTTTATTGTTATTCTTTATATATGTAGTTTGATAGTTTTCCTGTATGTTGTTGTGAGGTGTTAATAAATCACTCTTTTTAAAATTAACTCCTAAGTGATTGATTGATTGAATTTTCTTAAGGATATGCTACAATCCTATAATATTGTTACGGATTTCATACTTATTTAAATATTTATTTGGAATTCTAATTAAAATTGCTTTATTTTCCTATGCAACGCAGGCGATTTTTTAAGCCACGTCGGAAAAGTAAAAATAAAAGAGAGCGTGCATTTAATATTTAATGAATAAATATCTCGTAATTTCTGTTGCCATCCACAACAATCGAAGTTTTACCAGAATGGTCTACTAATTAATTAAAAAGTTTATAAAAGCTGAAGTTAAACATCTCATCTCAGTTGTAGTGGTAGCTGTTTTAAGCGAACTGTTTGTTTACTTAATGCTGTGATAATAGTGAATTCGCTGTGCTATGTGCTGGGTGACCTAATAAATTTAGACACTGCGTTGTGATTGAGAGATATAGACAAGTTAGTGCCAACAACCCGAAGAACCTTGACACTGGTGAAACAATGTAGTGTTATTATAATTTTAAGGAAACACATAAATCAGAAATACTAAAAACTATAGTTTATTATACTTTTCTTTAAACATGTATGTCAACCAAATTTCTATTATACTTTTCTTTAAACATGTATATCAACCTAATACTATTATAAAAATTTAAGTACTCGGAACTACAAAAACCATTAATTAAGAAATGACTATTTTCAAACATTGATATTGGTTTCCACAATTCAGTATCTTTTACGATAACCACTTCAATTCAAAAAAACTATTAGTCAATCATAGCTATTTCATGAGTTAAGATATAAAATTAATAACTTCTATTACATTTATCAATTTTGAGGTTCTTACACCTTATTCATTCAAGAAAAGAAAAAAAAATTCTATAAATTAAGAAAAGAAGTAAATATTTATAGTATTGCACCAAAAAAAAACAAGTAAAAGAAACAAACTACTATCATATTCATCCAACTGAGTTACACCAAAACCCCCCTTTTAAGAAAAAATTTAAAGTTTAAACTGGAGCTAAATAAGACTGTTAACTATTTTACCTCAATCTCTGCAAAAGCAGTGAATCATTAAAAGATATTAAAAATCTAAATTCCTCTACATTTCAAAATCCTTTACACCAAAAGTTTAAATTAAAATATAATTTAAATTTTGAGAATAATTGAATCTTTGCTATTTCCAGGAAATAGTCAAATCAGTAAATTTTGAATGAAATTTTCTTAAGAATTAAAGTTAAGAACTAAGAGTTCAGAGAAAAATAATTCTTATCTGTCACCATGAAGGAACTTTGAGAGTTGTTAAGTTGACGACTGGAAACATCCACCTCTGGGCATCTGACCTGGATCGACTCAAACCGCCAATGGCAGGCTGGAACCGGTCTGCAGAAGATGAACTGGAAAACAGGAACCTGGAACTGCCACAGTAGAAGGAGCCAAAAATCATAGTCGGAGCTGGATATTATCTGGAAGTTAGAAGAAAAGTAGGGCCTCAACCGGTAACTTTCAGATTCATCAGGAAAACCCAGGTAGACGTAGTAGTTCTATTCTTTTGTTTTTGATTGATGGGGCCGAAGTACGGCGGAAGCTGGGGTCGTCAAGTCATTATAGTTATATTGTTAGTGAGTCAATTTTGTTTAGTCATTAAACGCGATAATTTTCTCAATGATCAATTAGACTTTTATTTTGAAACTTGGTGGTCATTCTAAATTAACGGCGAAAGGAGCCATAAGCCCCAGCTACGAAGCAATCTCATCAACGCTGTCCCATAGAAACTCATGCTCAGAGCACGCGAGAGAAACGTCAAGTCAGCCGAAGGAAAAGAGCGAAAAGAGGAGGAATACACCAGCACCGCCTTTTTGTCAAGTCAGAAAACCAGATATTGCCAAATCCTGCCAAGAGGGTGAAAAAATCCTATACTCTACAACTCGAACAAACTGCTGCTACAATCTTCCAAATTTCGAGGAGATGAACTGGAACCCAAATTCGAATCTCGCCAAGCCCGCCAAAGAAGAAACCAAGAATTCGACGGAAACGTGAGAAAACTAGCAAACCACCCCTGACCGGAAAAATTTCTAAGCAAAGGCTTAGAATTCAACTGCAAAAGCGACCTTTTTTCATTCCTTTCCCCCTAAACCAAAAATCCCATGAAGTGCAAAAATTTTGTTAAATAATTAACTGTAACTTAAAAATATTTAATCTAGAAACTTGAAATTACTCTTAAATTAAAAGGCTAATTTTTATGCATCCAATGATATAAGTTAATAGAGGATCAACCTAAGTTAAGTAATTTTAAATCAAGTTTATTAACTAGGAAATCACCTAATCCCATTGTCTGTTTCAACGCGTTTACGACTAACCAGTGGAAGAAACGTGCAAATCTTAAAGTACCAAAACCCCTAATTAAAATTAAACTAAAGCAAATATAAATACAACATATTAAATAAAATAAAGTTGTGTAGCATAAATTTAGAATAACGAAAATTAAATCTTAAATCAAACTTTTAAATAATTAAGTGTTACGTGAATTTACTACACAACAGCTGAGAGATTGGATTAACTTATCGGTTTTGAAGAGAATTTTGTTTAATGTTTGAGATATTGTGATATTTACTAATATCTCTGACGAAATACTTCAGCATTTTGACTTATTTCTTGTGGAAGGAATAAATTTTCGTTTACCCACGCAACAATATTTTATAGATTAAAATATTGGTTACAAGAAACACAGTGGATAGGAAGTTCATCTGTTAAAAAACGTAAAAAGCATATTTTAAGAAACTTAAATACTTTTATGACAATACGTAAATGAAAATTTTCTAAAAACAAAAGACTTCCAATTTTCCTTCTTAACAATTATCTTAATTATATGCAACAAACTACTTCTTCACATATTCAGATCTAAGAAAAATTAGATCTTGCATTTTAAACAACCAGTATTCAGATATTATTAAAACACTCAG
>KK113594.1:156125-186493 GCA_000611955.2 Stegodyphus mimosarum | reverse complement strand
AGTGCAACAAGTTGAGGTATTTACTTTTTCCAGAAGATGGTTAATTAAGCAATTTAAAAACAGAAATTTCTTGAATTTATTTCTAAAATACACAGCTTTTAATATTGCACTTTACTTGTCTGTGCCAACATAAGATAAATGTTTTGCCTAATTCTTTTCCAATTTGATAATCTAAAATTAAAGATATTTTTTAACAAAGCAATAAATATTAATATTTTTGCCGGGTACAAGAAGCTTGTCATAAAGTGATTTTGTTAGTAATAATAAGTAACGTAATCATTTTATTGAATCTAGTGTTCTTCTTGTGGCTAGTGACAGAGTTCGAGGACACCTGATGTCTATGCATGTCGCACCTCCTTTCCAATCCAGAGCAATAGCTCCCAGGGACAACAAGGGAGCCGCCCCGGGAGTTCATATGTTGCTTGCATAGCTATAGGCTTTTACATTGCTAATAGCAGCTTTCGTAATACAGAGTCTCCTATTCTAATAAGATTTGTTGTACAGAAATCACCTTTTTAATAAAACTGCTTATGCTTATTATTTAAAATTATATCAGTGTTATCACACATAATTTCAGTAATCTACTGGCTGGAACATCATTTTTTAATTTGTTATTAAATTTCAGCTGGATTAAAAGGCTCGTTATTATTGTTAGAGTTCTTTTAATTCTATCCTCGAACTGAGAAGCTACGACCTTTTTAATAATTTCATTAGTTTTTGCACGGGATAACTTTTTATCACGAGCAGAAATATTTTCTTTCAAAATTTTTCACACATCGCTAAATATTAGTTATCTTTTAAAATTGGACATAAGAGCAGCCCCAGTTTGGCATAGATTTTGTAAAAATTCTATAATTTGGATGGGGATCAGTCAGGTCCCTCTTTTGCAAGAGCAAGAAAGAATTATCAAACTGTTTACTCCTGAAGCAAAAAGAAATGTGTCTGAGTTTCTTTGAATCAAATGGTCCCTGACTGTTAACACCTCTAAACGAAATTTTCAATACGGAATCGTTTTGTCTAAACTTCAAAAAGCTTACAGTATTGGCTCGTTATGGTCTAATGGTGTCGGCTCATTATGATCATTTTACACTACGTTATTGGATGAAAAGCGAATTTCATTTTTTTAGTTATTGAAAATTCTTCATATGTAATTAAAGTCTTGCCTTAATTTATACATCCATTATTTTGAATACTTTACGAGCTGTTTCTAAAATCTTTGCTAGTGAATCCCATCTTCAACTATCAATATCTAAACAATGCTCTAAATAGAAAACCTATTACGGAACATGTTTTATGAAAATATGTTTGAAAAGATTTCAGTTTCTCTATTGTTTCGTTTTGTAAGCTTTACCAGAATGTTGTATAACAATTACTATTTTTGGAAATAAAGCTCTTAGGTGCTCAAAAAGAATAAGATAGTAAGAATAAAAATTGTTTCAAAAATGTAAAGCTCTACTTATTAAATATATAAACAATGCAATAAGTAATTTTTAAATGCCTTTACATCACTTAATATAAGTCCACCTGAAAAATTATTCCCACAGACGTAAAATGGAAAATTTTGGTTGATTGTTCAAAATACTGAGATAGAAATCATTATCAAATAAATGAATTGAAATTAAGAAGAAATGTCTCATTTGTTGTCTTTATGTTTCGTTCCGAAAACGTTCTATTTTTTGCTTACTTATTCTAAAGTATCTATGATATAAAAGCACAAGGTTTATACACCAATGGTCTATAAATTTTTTATTGATTCGATTCTAAAACAAATTTTACTTACTTGGAACTAAAGATTTTATTGATAATTTTTCTAAGCAATCTTAACTTCAAAAGC
Organism: Stegodyphus mimosarum; assembly: GCA_000611955.2. NCBI lineage: Eukaryota > Metazoa > Arthropoda > Arachnida > Araneae > Eresidae > Stegodyphus > Stegodyphus mimosarum. The sequence goes on along the minus strand of KK113594.1, from coordinate 184,659 downwards.
TTCTCCAATGTTGTTAGTATTACCATACCTGTGTCCAAAAGAAAATTATACATCACAGTTTTCATATTTACAGAATTATAGTATACTGGGGCATTTCTAGTTTAACATGCTTCACTGAAATATCACTTTAAGCGAAATTTCTTGAATTTTCCCGACTCAAATAAACATTTATATCCCTCATTTCTTAAGACATGTTTATTCCATTACGATACATGTCTACGAAACGAAACCTCTCAGAAGGGGTTTAGAACGTTGATAAAAATCTCAATTAATTTGCTTTTCTTATTTATGTACAGCTGTATAAAATCTAGTATTCTGAAATGCTCATTTTTTCCAAGAGATGGAATTTCTAACTTAGCTAAAAAAAGGAAAATATGCTTTATCATTTGCCACAAATTTTGAAAAAGTACTTTAAGAGAATTAAAATAATAAATTCTTCATACTATTTTATTCAAAAGATCTTAGTCTGTTAACCGTCAAAACCCAGTTTTTTTTTTCAATTGAATAGCCATGTCTACATTACTAAAGATTATATATAAATAATTTTAGATTATAAATCTTTGAGTAAAACAAATACTTCGTACCTAATTCTTAACTTCTCGTTTTTTAAAAGGTTAGCATTTCAGAAGAATATTAAAATGGATATAGAATTTCACACAATTTTTTTTTCATGCATTTCACTTGCGTAGAATACTGAGAAAAGATGAGACAATGCGCGACTTCATTCGTGAATATGTACGTTGAAAAACGAAAATTTAATGATTAACCCAAAATTCAGTTCATATGAAAGACATTATTAGATTTTTATTTTTCGAATATTTATCACAATTCAGATATTTCTTTGCGAACTTCAGCATTCCTCGTATATTCGATTCATTTCACTAAATATTGAAAAATATATTAACATTTTTTCCTACAAGAAAAGTTTTTTAGACAAAATACTTCTGAGTCAGTTTTAAAAATTTTGATTTTATATTTACGGCGTGATTTATTTGTTAAAGCACCAAAGTGTGTTTCCGTTTGCATAACTAACACACTAAACCAAAGTACTACTACTCCCCGCTGAGCAGGCTCCCGACCAGGGTTTTTCTTCATACGGGATATTTTCACCTACTCATCGAAGTTGATCTACTTCCGACTAAACCCCAACCATGGCTGAGATGACTGTACAGACAACATTATTGTGTTACTAATAAATAATAATAATAATAATAACATGAGCAAGCAAAGGTCTTGAAGAAGGCATATTTTTCAGAGAAGAGACACCATTGAGGTGTTGTACTACTAATGTACATTAATGCAATACATAGAATGGAGACAGAGTATGTGCTATGTAATACAAATGTACATTACCGTAGACAATAAAAATGCATAATTCAATTCCCGATAGACTTCTGGGTTACATAAAATGCATGTTGAAGTTAAGAATGTAATGATACCAATATGACATGAGCATGCAAGGCTCTTGAAGAGAGAACATGTTTTGAATGCAGAAACATCATTGTGGTTCGTATTACAATAATTCAGAATATTCTATTACATAAATTAAAGGCGCACTGTTGTAGACAATACTATACGTCTATATATAAACGCAATATAAATAAAATAATATTCACATTCATTTATAAAGCATACGTTCGAATCATTAGGCCCTTCAAAGTGTAAAATTACATTTTAACCCTCTAACCGGCAAGACCGTATATATACGGCCTTGAATTTGTATATTGTGTACATACGGTCTTCAGTACGGCCGTATATATACGGCCTAGAATTTTTATTGTGATATCCGTAAGAACGTATATATACGTGCGTATTAAAATATGTCAAAGAAAATAAGGCAATATATTAAAAGTACACAAATCCAGCTATAAAATACCAGGAGAATTTTTACATTAAAATCAAGAAAATAAATTTTTCTCATGGTAGGTTTGGGAAATTTGTGCTTTGTTAGCAAAACCCTTGACCGGTCAGAGGCCAGAAAGCTTGGCCAAGAAGCAACTTTGACCTGTCGTAAATTTGGGCCATGAATACTTTATATATCACAGTAGAAATCAACCCAGTTCTATTAAAGTTTTGAAGGACAGTCCCCCGGGGGACGGATTCAAAGGTCTTCTAATCCCTTTTCATTTTTAACAGTGTCTCAAAAGAATTTTCGGCTGAAAATAAGGGTAAATTTATCACCTTCTTAACATCAGGTGGAACTTTATTTAGGAAGATACTGCTTCTTGCAAGCATTCTCCAATTTGTTGAAGTTCTTTGTGGCAGCTTCAGGTGCCATTTCTTGTGACGGACCTCGCAAGAAAAATTACATCTTCATATAGATCCGTATTTCAAAAATGTTAACCCGAACATATTTACTAGCTCGAATTCATCATATTTCACTTTCAGACAGTTCACGTTATCACAAACAGCACACATAAAGTTGTTGTAAAGTAAGTCCAGATGGAGATTTTTAGAACAAAATAATGCAATTGAGCAGTAATAATAAATAAACATACGTAACTATTAGCTGTTGTTTGGTAAATATACATAAAGTCGTAGTTATACATAAAGCAAAATAGACATTCAGAACATTTTACTATTCAACAAATATTTTCCTTCGACCCACATTGTCAGCACCAGCAGTAAATATTCCTGAAATGTTACATCACTGAATCACAATTAAATTTTCCTGCAATGAATTTTTTGTGTTTCTCAGTCTCTTCCTTACTCTATATAGAAGAAATCCTGAATATCTTCATATCTATGTTTCATCTCGCACTATAATAAAAAAGTTCTGTAAGATTCTAAACAAGATACCATGGAGACTGGGATGCCATAGGCCATTTGAGTAACAATAACAGATGCATTATTTGTAAACTTTACAAGGATTATACCTGCAAAGGCTACAGATCCTTTTCTTGCAATATTACAACAAATACTTATCTAAAAACATCCGTTTCTCATGTAAAATTCCAAATGATATACTTGTAATGGTTACGGATTTCTCCTTGTAGTATTACAACAAGGAATTATGTCAACAGAACATAATTTTCTCACGTAAAATCGCAAAGGATATATCTGTAACTATTACGGTTTATTTGCTTGTATTATTACAGCAAGTAATTATGTAAGTTGAACATACTTTTATGTAAAATCTCAAAAGATATATTTTTGGAGGTTTCAGATTACTTACTTTTAACATCACATTAAGTAATTATGTATGTAGAGTTATGTATGTAGAGTAGTTACATATCAGTCATAGGTGAAACACTAAAGGATTTATTTAGAAAGGTAATATATATGTTTTGTCTAAAGTGATGCTTATTATTATAAAGTATGTTGAATTCAATATGCATGAATGAAAGAATAGTATAGATATATATACCAACAATTAATCCAATTAATTGGAAATCCAGTATTTCCAGAAAAATAATTTCTAATACTTGTATTACTCAAATGAAAAGAATAAAAAATATTTGCAATATCAGAAACGATTTTGCAAATGAGCTTAGATTATTAATTAAAATAACAAAAAGATTAACAAAATTCCACACAACTTCATAAAAACAGCTTGCTATAATACAATTATTAATCAGAAAACTATTTTCACCCCTAAACTACCGTTTTTCATTAAAAGACATGACTAAAGCACTATGAAGATATAGTTTAGATGTGCTTAATGGAGTTGAATTACGCATTCTTGTCAAAAATCTAACATTAGTTATAATTTAGACTAGACTGTCTAATAGGTTTCTACTTGTTTTAGTCCGCTTGAGTGAGTTCTGTGTTCTGCGATATTTGGTAACTCCTCTCGTTTTCTCCCTTTATTTTCTTTTAAATTAACTGTAATTTATAAAATTTTTTTCTAAATTTATGTTTCACATTCTCTAAGTTTCCTCACCGTTTACTTGACGTAGGCTGTCTACGTCAGGATTTTTACTTTTAAATTTATTTATTTTTCACATTTACAAAAAAATTATTAGATTTTAAAAAACATTTTTCACGATATATTAAAATTAAAAACGAATTATTATTTAAACCCTACGTTGAACTAAACACGACAAACCCTTTCCTTTCGTTGAACTGAAATGAATTAATACTTCTCTCGAGCTGAAACTGGGATAATTCGAGATTGATTTTCTAGCGGATTAACAGCGAATTAATGACAATAATAATTCTCTTACACTCCAACTGGCAGTTTTTAGATATATAAGCTACATAATTCGAATTTTCTTATAAAATTTGCATTTTTACTTCTAGAGAAGTTTTTGCAATTATTTTTATTAAATTAAAATTGTAGTTTATGTCTACCCATTTTAGGCTTTTCTTCTGTGTAGGAGTGTATAAGTATATTTTATAATTTTAAAACTTTTGTCGCTCTTGTATTACAGATTTTAAGAACTTACTTCTCTTTTTGTTATTTTTGTATTATATTATATTATATTTTATATTTTATATTTAATTCTTTTGTTTTAGTTTTGCATATGTTGGAATTCTTCTATTTGATACGCTTTTGGAATTGGTCCACTAAATTTTAAAATTTTTAATAAATTTTTAAGCTTCTTTTGCTTGTTTCTGAATTAGGTTTTTGTTTTATAACACAACCTGTAAGTTTTCAAAGTTTGCATTTAATTTTGTTTTTCCAATTTTGAATTAAATTTTTACTTTGCATTTATTCCTTATGTATATATATGTGTGTGTGTGTGTGTGTTACTGCAAGTAAAACATAACATTTTGGACTTTTAAATTAGCTAATTCGAACTCATAATTGCATTAAATTGAAAGGTCTGTTATAGACTCTTCAACAGCATTCAATACAAGCTTCTTTTTCAAAATGGTGCTGAAAACTGCTGTTCGCTTCTGCTACTGCTTCTATTGCTGAAAGCTTCTGGCCAGTAACCTCAGAACTGTTTTATACATGGGAAGTATCATTTATCTTCAAATTAATATTTAACTAAGCTAATACATTTTACGTAATTTCAGCACGTGGATTCAAAATTTAAAAAGAAAATAAAGTTTCATGTGAATAATAATATTAGTCAATTCATTGTTAGAGTCCTCCAGTGCGGTTTCAGAGCAGAATTTTTATTCTAAAATTCTATTCATTATTTCGGTTTTCTGTTTTCCAAAATAATACACTCTCATTGTATTCATGTATTCGTGTGACTTATAAAGTTAAAATATCTTATAAGTTAAAATACCTATAATTTTTGTAGGAAATATTTATCACGCTACAATAAAACGAATTTACTGGCACAAATAAATTTTCATCACCGATTTTAATTAAAATTCCGATCTTTTTAGACGATTTTTAGGAAGCATGTACAAAGTGATTCTTTGATTTTGTTCACCCATGTTCGGAATATTTTTGCACAAACTTACTCCCGACATCTTTTAAATTATATTAATAGAGAGTAAATACGCTTTACTTTAAGTTCCCTCTGGGATCAATATTTTCAGGTAATGAACCTATACTTCCTTAGTTCGAATATCTTGTGAAGTTTTGTTGAATTTCTTTTAACTGAAGAGGCTAGAAAACATATTAGTCTCATTATTTGAGTAAGTACACTTTTCCTGACAATGTAGTAGCATGAAAATTATTCTTCATCTTTTAGTTTAATTGTACATATATGAAACTGAAACGAAACTTGTAATAAAACTTACCATTAGTTTCCTATGAATATGTGTCTCTTACTCACAAATTTTTAACTTCCGTGAACAGATAAATTTTCAGAAATTTCGTAAACATTCTTAGAGCAATTATCATTCCTCTTCTCGACGCACGAAACTCAGAAAATCTCTAGCAATTATTAAGACATTGAAAGCAAAGATTAATATTTAAGTTTATTCTTTGCATTATGAGAGCTGAAAAGCATTTTGCAGCAAAGCAAACGCCAAGAAAAACAGGACGCCAAAACTTACCGAAAATTTACGCTTTTCAACACAACAACGAATCTTGGAAAATATTTAAGTACTTTCTTCAAAGAATATCTTATTTCGTTTAATTCGGAAATATTACGTGCAATGTAACTCATTTTGGAAATACCGTTGAATCGGCGAACGTTAAAAAATATATTTAAATGACTGTTTAGAGACACCAAGCTTTTTAAAATAAATTGTAAAGAAAATGAAAGAGAATTATTCATGCATGAAAATATCTGAATTTCCAACAGTTACTTTAAATTATTTATTACTTTATTTTGCATTTGCTATTTGTTCATCTTTTAGATGAAAAACCTTGAAAACCAAAAATGGATATGGTAAAAAGTTTGGGCACAATTTTGATTTCATGCTGGATTTCCATCTATCAAATGCTGTTTCAAAATAATGCATAAAATTTATTTGTAACAAATAGTTTAATGGAGCATTTTCGTGAATAACATAAAATACTCTAATTGAACGCGAATGGTGCAATGGTTAATATCACTCTTAAATCATATAACATAATGTTATTCCGTTATCGAAGACAGTGTCAAATTTTTTGGATAAATATCTAATCTCACTTGGAATCACTTTGTTATCTTCTAAATGACTTGGATAAATATTTCTTTTGATTAGTTTTAAGATCTAGATTTAACTATATTCTTATGAAATCTCTCACACAATATGTCTTATTTGCCTTCGACTGTTATTCTTACTGAAGGAAAAAAACCTTAAACATAAAATTCAAAATGAGGAAACAACGTAAGTCACAACTAAAATTTAGGTTTTTATAATAATTAACTATCAAACAATTAAGTGCAGACAAAGATACTACAGCTTTTACGAATCCTTAAAAGCAAACATTTTAGCTATATAAAAGTAAACATAAATTTCCCAACATTCGCAGAGAAACGTTTGGTTAAAAAGTTATAATACAGAGCTTTTACCAAATTTAATGCGGCTGTGTGAAGCAGCTTAGCAATATAACCAGCTACAAAATTACTCATCAACGGCGTACACAATAATTCAAATCGAATTAGGCAGACAGCCCATGCATTAATAATATATAAAATTTGTTTTACTAGTTTTAATGAGAAGTTAGTGTGTACTCTACTCAAGCGAATAACTTTCCTTGGAACCAAGGATTCGATAAAAAATGAGTAAAATGCGTTTAGTTGCTAGAAAAATAATAAAAGCTTTAAAAATAAGAAAAATCAATGTATCGGGCATTAGCCCTTCGCAGAAGATTAAATCGCCACTGTCGTACCATATTTACAAGAAAAATGCCTGTTTTAATAAACAACTGGTGAAAATAAAAATTTAATAATAATAATAAATATATTTTATAGTATCCTGTAGAAAAAACACGACGAATGAATGTAAAAATTGAAGGGAAAAGTAAATGAAATTGAATAATGAAAAGGAAAAATTTTGCAAATTTGATGCAAAATAAGAATGCTCTTTTTATAAGAGTAGTATCATTATGGAACCATTTTATTAAAAATAATTCAGAGACCACAAAAATATAATTTATAATTGCTTTATGCTACAAATAAACTTCTCTTCCTTTTAATAAATACTTATCTTATAAAAAGCTACAAACAGATCACTTCTGATAAATGCGCAACATAATATGAAAATATATTTATGAAATTCTCATAAAAATAAAGAATAGTACAGGGGAAAATAGCCCCTAAAGTGAAGATTATTTTTCAGGAAACTTGCTTAATACTATTAAAAAAACATTACTACCTATATCTTTAGAGGAAAAGTAAGCATTATTGAACTGACTGTCTGATTTGTATGGTGATCTCGAATGTGCTGTCCACTCCATGTTTCCTCTTCAAATATCCGGTTCACTAAAGGCAAGCTCCCAAGGCTGCTCTCTCTCAAACGTGGGATGAAAGTAGAAGTCCAACCTTCTTGAGGTTCTGGCAACCATTCTTCTATGAAGCATATGGACCAGATAACAACAGTCACAACAGAAAAATGGGCATGCGAAGTGGTCGAGCACCATTATCCATAAATATAGCCGACGCACTGTTGGCAGCAACATTAGAGTAAAATGATAAACGAATACGTCCTTTTATATTTGAACGTCGCGTACTCATTCCAAATGACATACAAGTCAGTTCCCCCTCTTTATTTAATTACTACAATACAAGATGAAAGCAGTTGCCTCTATAATGCAACTTCTTTGAGCCTTATGATGTTGTAAGGACATTGAGAAGAAATTAATTGGCCTATGTGCTTAAAATTGACATATTTGAAAGCATCTGTGGATTTTTTGTGTCAATATTCTTCTTCCAGTTCCAACAAAATTATCTTTACAACTTACTGACATTTTGGTATGTGTTCCATCGGACAGATATTGATAAATAACGGACATCATCTAAGCTGATGGCCCTGATCGACCTCTACTAGAATGTTTACGAACAGTTCCCTATCTCTAAAAACTAATTTCACAAGCATGATATCATACTTTCAAACACTCCAACGGCAAATGATGCGATGTGATGCTAATTTTGACCGAATTCTAACTTGGCCATATGGCGCGGTACGAAGCACTTTTTCGTAAATCGTGTTGATTCAATGCATTAACCAAAGAGAGAATCAGCAAACTGTTCCTCCCGCGACAAGAACACCGTTCCAACTAACCTACTCGTTTAATGTGATTTCATATTCACATCAATTATGACGTCATTGTTAACAATTTGAATTTCAAACCTTTCTCTGCAGCTGAATTTTCGTTACTTGGAGGGATCTTTTTAAAGTTCACTACATTTTATTTAACTCCTATAGAGCTATACAGTTATGGGGTGCTATTTAAATCAGCACAATGCTTTTGTAAAACTGTTAATTTCGTAAAACAATTAACATAAAAATCAACAACAATTTATTAAACGCTATTTAATCCTTAATAAATTTATTTCACTGCACAAATAAACTGCGCGAATTGTCATTGTCAGTTATAAATATACTTTGCAGAAAAGCCAAATTCTTTACAAAACCTTTCTTTTACGTTTAATTAAAGTTTCAGATTGCAAACCAGAAAATTCGCACGGATACTCATTTAATTAAGCATTGTTCTCCTAAGTATAAAACACAAGCTACTTTTGAAAGATACTGTTCAATTTCAAAACCATCTCAAATAAGTGCTGTGCAAATATATTGATTGGCTAGCACTTCTGATTCATAAATGCAAGCTGAAAACATAAAATCTAAGCGAAAACAAATTTGTATTAAGTGCATTCCATTACTGCCTTATTTTGAACAAGCACCGAGACACATCTTTCAATTGTTCAGGGTTGTAGAAGTAGTAAAATCAATGCATTTCGCGGAAAAGTTATAACAATGAGTTCGCTCGAAATAGGTAATTACATTTGAAGTGCACACAGCGATGTTTAACTTTTAATTCGCTTCCTCGTTTGTCAACAAATTTCCATAGTTAAATTAAAAATAGCCATTTTGTAGTAGATTTAAGAGAGAAAACTTAGTCTTGAAAGACAAACAAGTAAAAAACAAAGCAAAAAAATTAAATAAGAGCTACTCAACATGCTTTGGTAGATTGATAAAGATGCTTCTTATTTAATACAAGATCAACAAGCATAAGTTTTTCCTTTGTTTTATTATCAAAACAGTGGGTGCCACTAAAACAGATAATTATATTTTACTCTCATTTCATTTTTCCGTCAGAGATGCGAAGTACAGAATGAAAAAAGAAAAGAAGATAGAAAATATTAAATTATTGCGGCTGTTAAACGATTTGTGACGGTTTTTCATACCGCCCTTTTCAATATAAAGAAAGAAATTTTTGTCATTATTATTTCAACGAGAAAAACGAGAAGTAGGTAAAAAACTTATTCTGATGCTAGAAAAAAGAGTGTTTGGGTTTCGGAAAAAATATGTAATGTTAAAAAATATATAGTTAATTAGTGACATAATGGAGTTTTCTAACTTATGAAAAAATTATAGAATGCGTTTTAGAGAATTCTTCCGTATTTTGTTTAAGTGAATTGCTCGAAGAAAGGAAGGCTTTTCCAGTAAAAAAACGCTAACAGAGTTTTTGCTTGCTTCATGATGTTTTTAAATTTGATTCTTTTATATATCTTCTTTTCGCGTCATTACAAAATGATTTGCAGTTCGCTGATAATAGCGCCACATCTTGAACGTTTTCGAAACTTTCCTACAATCGTCATTTTATTTTATCTTTTGCCTCTATAGTATGTTCATATTGCTACAAGTATTTTCTAGTAAAGAAAATAGTAATTTTTTCATTAAATCCGTCTTTTGCTTGAAAGGGTTTCTCGAACAGTATATAAAAAGTTTTAAGCATTAAAATGATTTATTCTTTTGCTATGAGGTTTGTGAATGGCAACATCATCTGAAATTTCATGCTTTGTAGTCCTAGGAGAGAGTTCTTAAATTCACTTTAGTTCTTAAGTCATCCATTTACATTATGAAATAAAACTGATTTTGTACTTTGTTTTGTAAGTTCATTTTAATTTTGTAACTGTTATTTTAAGTCAAACTCCCTTTCTTAACAAAGCCTCTTTTGATTCTCTAGCTATTAGGATTTAGGATTTCGCGGTGTTGAGTTATTCTTACCAGTAGGCTTGTTTAGGCGGCCTTCGGTCACAGCCAGCTTGCGCACTGGTTAAAATGGGAAGCCGTTACGCTAGAGTAAAATTTCGTGAACTTTAGTTTATCCATTACCTTCGATTTTAAGCCAGAAGTGTTGGCTTCTGTAAGCAGGAGTTGGCGAAGTCTGTTAAATTTCATCTGCATTAATAAAGGGTCAATTTTAGCCTTTCTCTGTGATACTTACAAGACATAACGATAATTCGCCACTTGTCTTTCATAGTTTTGGTCTATTATTTGCTTCTTAAGAAGACCAAACACTATCGTTCGATAATTTATTTACATACTAGATAACTACACAGAAAAATAAGGAAACTAGTAAGAGGCATCTTTAGAATAAGTGGCAATGTTGCGCTGTTGTGAACTATTAATAAAGTTTTGGCTGCAGCATTTGGCTGCGAAGCTTCAGAATGCAATTCATTTGGTATAAAACGGGACATATGAGTGGCAGTTGATTGCAAAGTTACAGTATAATACGTTATAGGATCTATTAAATGCAGGGTTCTTAGCTAGTAATGTTTTGGAGAAATTCGAGATAAGGTCATTTGAAAAATTCTGTTTACAGAATGAAAGTAAATGTACACACACTTCCAAAAGTTAAGCAAGAAGATGTAAAATGCAAAAAAATCAACAATTACTGCTTTGATTGACACAAAATTCGGCAGGAAATTAGCATATATATTTATACATAAAACAAAATCAATACTTGTACACAGAAATGAAAACAATATTAAATTTTTGTAAGTTATCTGATAATGACATACTGGAGACTTAAACAGAATTATGTACAAAGTGAAAACAGCATAAAATGAAAAAAAGGGTGTTAATAGGGTACGTGATCCCCCTCATCTGTATACAAAGTTTACACATTGTGACCATGCTTTCAATTAGGTCAACCACAGCAGAATTAAGCAATCGCCATTCTTCTTGTAGTGCAGATTCCAGCTCAATAAGAGTGGCTGGAGGTGGGAAACGTGAAGATACAGAATGGCCGAGAGCATCCAAAAGCTTTTCAATGGGGTTAAGGTAGGGCGAATATGCTGGCTACGTCATACGCGCAATCCCTTCGCTCTCCAAGTAGTAATCGACGATGTCAGCTCTATGGGGACGTGCGTTATCGTCCATTAAAACAAAGGTAGGGCCAACTGCTGCAGCGTACAATCTCATAATGGATTTTACGACTTCATCTCGATACCGGACAGCCGTCAAAGAACCTCGTTTAAAGATGTGCAGGTCGGTGCGGTATCCTAATGAAATCCCTGCCCACACCATAATGCTTCCGCCTCGGAATGCGTGATGTTCGGTGACGTTTTGGGACTGATTGCGTGTTCGTTGTTTACGCCATATTCTTATACGCTTGTTATCTGGCTCCAGACCAAATCTTGGCTCATCAGTGAAATGACATTGCCCCAGTCAGACACATTCCATATGACATGTTCCCGGCACCACTGTAATCGTGCCCCTCTTGGTTGGACGGATAGAGGAACACAAACTCGAGGTACCCGGGTGTACAGTCCACTCATATGTAATCTTCGGCGTCCAGTAGCTTCAGATATCGCCTTACAAATGAACGCTGTACCATAGATGTCACAGGTGTGGAGGTCGCTCTGTGATTCCGCTTGGCTACAATAGCAATATATCGATCTCCCGCGGGGGGTTGTAACCCTTGAGCAATCGGCTACGGGCCTTCGGACAACTGTCTGTGCTGTTTGGAATTGTTTCCATAAACGTGAAATTACAGAATGATGAACGCCGAAAAAAAGAGAAACATTTGTGATCGACTGTCCTGCTTCAATACGCTCCATAGCAAGCCAGCGCTCAGAATCTTCCATTCGTCTTCTGGAAGTCATAGAAACACGTATGTCTTGAAAACAAATTGTACGAAAGTTTTAAACACCTTCTGTCAGCACTTACAATCAACTTCTGTAACCTTTCATAAAGCTGGCTTCTTATAAGACTGCCTCTTTGCATATTTCTTGACATGAAAACGAGATTGGGTGTTACCTAACATATTTGCATACTTCCATCTACCTCTGCAGCGAATTGCATTCTCTTCAATTCTGATTTTCTTCCGGAAATTAGCCTTTTTCTCTCCGTGCTTGACTTTTGGAAGTGAGTGTATATGCTGCTCTAGATAAAATAAGAGTAGTTCATAGCAACGTGACTGCCAAAAAACTTTGCAGTCAATGTCAAAAGCTGCTAGTAAAACTCAGCATACGGGTAATGTAAAATCTATTGTTATAAATAAAGCTTACGAAAAATACGGAATAATTTGTACGAAGCAGATATGTTACATGTTTTGTCAGTTTATGCATCAGAAAATACTGAATTTAGTAGGTCACCATTGATTTTCTCGCATGAAGTCCAGTTTCATAAACTAAAACATGCAAAAATAGAACGGCTAATTCAAATTGTTGTGGCAGCTTGAAAGTCTCGAGCTAACTTTTCGTTAGTCGCGTTCCGGTTTTTTTAGCAGACAACGACAAAAAACAATATTCAGATGCAGTCCCTGCTCTTGATGATTTGTCTGCTAAGTGATTAAGTGCAAATGATAAGTCATTTGCCTTCCCTGGGATTGGAATTTCCAGTTGTTAGACGAACGTGTTTCACAATTACACTCTGGAGGCCCTTGTAAGAAGGGAAGAAGTCCCTTATATTATTCCCCCTTTAAGGGAAGACTGTGGAGAGAGGACCAAATATACGAATACTGGTGGGGACGAATTATCGTCCACCATCTTTTGGTGTAAAAGCCACTGTAGAGATAATTAGGCATTTTATTTCGGAGCACGAGACGTGAAAAATTTGCCTTGCAAAGATGATGCCCTGGATCTTGAAACTGCTAGCAGGGTGGGCTTTCCAATATTGGAAGGATTCCAAAATGATATCTTTTCGGGTATTGGAGGTACCTTTATTACTTCAGATTGATAGCAATGTGTATGTAGCTCTACAGCTCATCATTAGCTTTATTTTAGCCATTTAAAACTTTTACTTTAGTATCTTATACTAAATATAGTATCATAAATTAGGGAGTAAATATAGTTGCCTTCAGTCATATCTTTTCAAAATATCAAATATAATTGAGCACATGTTCAAATAAACGATAATCTCACTTTTCATGAATAAAGGTAAATCTGAAACACCAACTGAGTTTAATGCAATTGGCGCTTTCTTAAACACTCGCTAATTCAAAATTAAAAGTAAATCATTCTTCTCGGAGTACTATTTTGTTTCATTTATCCACTAAATAGATGCACGTATAAGTTTAAACCTTCATTCATTTTCTTTTCAGTAACGAAAGTTGTAGAAACAGTGAGTAAATTATTTACTTGAAAAGAAGTAAAATGTAGAAAAGAACGACTATACATAAACTTCTAGCCATATCTTACAATAAGTAAAATTTTATAATAGTCAAACAAGGTTTGCTGTTATACTCCTCAAATATAAATCTGTCACGCAATTCAAAACTAACCGATCTTTCTTAGTATATTAAAGTTCTCTATCGATTATCATATCGATCTCTGTGTTTCATTATGATCGCTCTGTTAGCAGATATGAATGATGTTCTCTTGAAAGCATTTTGGATGTAAATTTAACTTAATAAACGAGCCTTGACTTCAGTATTCTCTGTAAGGTCACGCAATTTGAGTTGTTTCTTCATGTCGTGACTTACAGTTCATTTAATCGTTATCAGACTTAGAACAGTAACTTGTTGCCCACCTGCACGGATTGATCAATAACAGCTCAAATTGCTGCAGGCGTAACATTGTACGCAAGACGTATATTACATAATCAATATTTATCCTATATTTAATGTGCCAGGAACACTGTCCACATTATTGATCATAACTTTTGTGTTATTCTCGTCAGGCATCCTATTAGAAAATATTTCATCGTTCTATTTTTTTATAATCCAACTAACTGCAATTTAACGGTCCTTAAAAAACAAGAATACCAACTAAACTAATGGTTCGTTCCTCCAGACCATTTGGAAAAAAAATTAACGGTCCCGTATAAATTTTCTTTCTTGTAATAAGCTTACCTAATCGTTTGTTCAGTGCATTTATGAAGATCAGCATTGCCTGTTTTATCAGTTCAATATAATGTTCACAAATAATTCTAATGTGTTAATACAATGTAGAAAAATCACATGATAATATCTGATCAGCACTTTTTTCGGTACACAATACACATCTGAGTAGTATGAAAGTAAAATCAAAATAAGTTTGAAAATCATTATAAATTATTAATTTTTGTTTAAATTAAAACCCAGAAAAATGTGTCGTAGAGTTATTAAATAATACTTATTTATTACCGCTGAGAGCATTATATACATTTTGTGGCGTTAATAGAAGGATATAAAAGCCAATTACGGTAATTAACATGTATATTCAAGGCATGCATTATTCAAGAATGCAACACTGCAAGAGTTTTGGTCAGTGCACTAACTGACAGATTTTCTACAAATTTGCGCATGGGTTGAAAAGGCTGATCCATTTGCAAATTAAATTAGCCCACCTTTCAGGGATGAAAGTATAATTTCTGTGTCTACGGATGAACGGAAAATGCTGTAAACATTCCTTTCTTTCCTACGGCAAACAGCGCAAGCACCGATGTTTCAGCTGCTACATGCTAGTTAATTTCAAGCAAAATAAAACCTGTTGAACTCTGTAATCCTATACATTTCTTATGCGAAAGAGTCGACCTCGCGAAACACGTACGGATGTTAAATGTATATTTTGTCGAACCTTGAAAAAATAAAGCAGAAAACTCCAAAGTTCAGATCGTCACAAAATACAGAAGAGTTACAAGATATTTGATATAGTTCTCCAAATTCTCGTATGGAAAATAAAAATTTCTGAAATCCTAATTTTTTCAAAACGGACTGGGTTATAAATATTTTATGATACGATCAGAAATGAGTAAAATAAATAATAAAGCTAAAAAGAAATGCTCGAACTTAAATGAATTTCTCAAATTTCGAATTTCTTTATTTTTTACCCAGATCTAGTCTCATTAAGTAGCTAAAGGGCATGAAAAGTATTACTATGCGAACATATTATTCGTTGAAGAGATTTTAAAGTTATAACTTCTTATAAACGTATAATACTCGTAAAGTCACTAGTTTTTTTTTTTCAAGTAAAAGACCAGAAAATACGCAATGCCCTCACCGAGACTCGGACCTGGACCTCTCGAATACGAGCCGCGTATGATGCCATTATACCACGCAACTTGCCGAAAGGAGGAAGAAAATGCCTTATATGCTTATCGAATGCAATTCAGATATAAAAGAAGTAATAAGAATGGAAGAAATAGCGTTTAAAAACATGAAAATCAAAACCATGCATTTTTGTTGTTATTGGTGTTATTGAAATAGTAATTGTTCTTTCAGATAAATTATATCATCTATAAAGGAATATTTAAAACAAGTATTAAATATAATCCGGATTATTTTAAAAATATGATGATTGTGCCATTTGTTATAAAATCGACACTAAAGTTCAATTATGAAACAGAAATATGTTTATATGTAAAATTAGTTATCATATATTAAGATTGATCTGTGTTACGCTGCCTGGAAAGACAGAGATCTTTTTTTAAAATTGACGGCAGTTTAAAATTGAATGTAGATTAATTTCTAAACTGATGCGTATATAAATTTCTCTTCGACTCTGCTTTATAAGCCTCCATTAAAATTTAATAGCTATGATAAACGTTCCTAGCACAGGCTGCAACCAGATGCTTTATTCAATAGTTAAGAGTTACCAACATCTCTTAATCGGTATAAATATGCGTCATTGTTAAGGCGTAAATTTCTAATCCACTAATGAAAGTTATAAAAATATGATATATGCTTCGTGTTGCTTAAAACTGTAGAATGAACTTTTAACTAGGATAGAAATTGAAATAAAACAAATTAATCGCAGAACACTAATTAAAATTACTTTTTCAGGATACTAAAACATTAATCTCTTAAAACTTTGAGAACTTTAAATTTTTATTTGGAAATAAATTCAACTTGATATGTGTTCGCATATTGATTCAGTAAATTTTGAATATTATGTCGAAATATTTCGAATTGTAATTTCCATTATACAGCTGTCTATATTCTATAAAATAGGCAAATGTGATAGATTTAATGTAAAGCTATATAAATATGAAATATATATTTGTTACAATATACAAAATGTAATAGGTAATTTGCTCAAGAAGGATAGTAGGCATTGCTCCCTTAATTAATAATAATGGACATGAAATCTAATTGCAGGTTAGGTTATTTGTAGAGTTAGGTTATTTAGAAGCAGGAGGTGTGAAAAATGAGCAATGCCGTCGCCGGGACTCGAACCATGGACCTCTCGATTACGCGCCGAGCATGCTGACCAGTGCACAGCGAAGGCATGCCAAGGGGGCGGAAGAAATACCTTATATACTTTCCCTTTTAAAGGGCGACTAGGGATTAGGGAACCCAATCGCCAAATCCTGATGGTGCAGAGTCATCATCTACCACCCTTTTAGTTCGGGCGCTGCTATATAGACATCAGGTAGCAGGGGATGGGAAAAATAAGCAATGCCCTCGCCGGGACTCGAACCACTGACCTCCCGAATACGCGCCGAACATGCTGACCATAACATCACGAAGGCATGCTAAGAAAGCGGGAGAAATCCCTTATAAATTTATAAAATAATTCTAATACCATGGGTCTGTCAACTGCTAAAAAAATTAAATTTTATATATTCCCAGGAAAAAGTTAAAGTTGGTAAATTATTCATTACGCTTTGATAAGTTAATATCAAAACGTTGCATTTATTTATGAAATTAGAGAATCTTAGAACATAAGAAGATGCTCAAGAAATAATTAGCTGATATGAATCATTGGAGGAGTTAAAAACAAGAAAAATCAGCGTACTATTCATAAATTTAACTTAAAAATAAAAGCATGAAAATTTTCGAATAAATTTTACTAACAAAAATGTATATGATTTATCCAATGCACATTTTACTGACATCCAATAAAATATGTATACGGTAGTTGCAGATTATCAAAAACTTCACCTAACTTTTACTAATATGTACGTTTCTCTTCAGATTGAATTAATTTGCAAACGTGTATTCCAGCAAGTCAAAATCGTTAAACAATTCAGAAAATTTGGAAAAGTTCCAGAAATATTGCATTTCTTGTAAAATGTTTTCATAAAATTCATATATACATTTTGCCCATTTCATTCACATTTACTGTAAAATTATATAAAGCAGATGCCGATGCTTACAGAAAATTTAGATTTTCTGGGAAAGTATTCAGCTTAGAGCATATAAGGCTCTATTTTAGTCAAGACTGTAGAAGTAGTTAGAAATGCATTACATCAAATTATTTACTTATTACAAATGCTGGGGATTTTATAGTTAGCCTGAAGGCATTATAAGTAAATAAGATTATTAAGCCAGCAAATAAATTTCAAAATTAATAAAAATAACAATTAACTTAGAAATGTTTTTCGGAAAAAATAATGTATCTGAGTAAAACTTTGAAATACGGAAAAGACATCTTACATATAAAAATTAATGTATATTCTGCACACACGCACACGTACGCACGCACGCACGCACGCACACGCACACACACACACACACACACACACACACACACACACACACACACACACACACACACACACAAAGGAAGGCAGTCCTATATCTTCTGTTCTACTAGGCAGAATGAAGAAATTTAACTTGGGTTTTTCATGTCTCAAAAGCGCGTTATAGGATATATATATTTTATTTATATATAGCATTGTTCTAATATAGGTATTTTGACACAAAATCGGGCTTTTTCTGAAATGACATACCGATTTGTTTCCACATTTCGATTCCCCGGCTCAAATTATCCCTAAATAGTAAATATTGTAAACTTTGGTGAGACACTTACCGACAAATCCGAAAATTTGTCTTGGCGCAATTTTTTCAATTTTCGCCAAAAGTAATTTACTTGGCAAAATTCGCAATTCATGGATTGTGCACGAGTACAAAAAAAAAGTGTACGTTCACTATTTTAAATAATTTTCTTTATATGATGTTTATAATCGTCGTTGTTATTTTTGCATCCGTAAACCACATTTGGCGTTATTATTGCTTAGAACAAAGATGCCAAATTTCAAAACTCCTCAATATCAAAATTCACGTATATCTTAGAAAACCAATTAAAAAACTCTAATATATTTTTCGGTATGTTTAGAAATACAACTACATTAAGATGATGATAAAATTTTATAAGTTATAATTCAATTTTTTCTCGAAAATTTTATAAAAATTGCTAAAATCGCAAATTTAAAAAATAATTCAGAATATCTGCAAATTTTATTTAGTTTGAACCTAAATTCGGAGTTGTGAAAGGAGGAATCAAGTAAGTTTAATGAAAAAGAGTTATTAATAAATTTAAACCGATCAACTAATACTGAGGAGGTAAAATTTTGAGAGATAATTTTTTTAAATCTGCTCGTGCGACTTTTACAAAACTTGACACTATGGCATAAGTTGAGCCATAGAATCGAAATGTGGAATATAACAAGTATAACAAGGTCTAAATAAAATAAATGTGTCAAAATACCTATATTAGAACAATGCTATACATAAATTTAATATATATATTAAGTCGCGCTTACGAGACATGCAAAACGTTAAGTTAAATTTCGTCAGTCAGCCTAGTAGAACGGGAGATATAGAACTGTCCTTTTTTTGTGTGTATATGTGTGCAGTGAGTACGTTGAAATTTTTCCTGTAAATTTTATTTGTACAATCCTGAAAACCCCTTTCTTTATTTTAAAATCATAATGTAATAAAACTTGCTTCCTTAGATTAGTATTCTAGTTATTTGTTTTGTGTTCTGTAATAATTTGTGTTATGTGCTGTAAATCAACACAGTTACATGCATTATTTCTAATATTATGATATATACGTTTTAAAACGTTTACATATTTAAATTTGTAGAAACTTACTTATAGGAGTTTATTCCTTCTCCTCCCAAAATTTTCTTCTCTAGTAGAATATTGCACAAACCTAGCATTTTCATACGTTGTCTAACAATTCTGTCAAAGCTGAACTGAATTCTGCCTTCGTAGTAATAATAAAATGATCATCTGTTTCTTATAATTCATTTTAGGCAATAATTTTAATTTTGTACTTTCTAATCAGGTAACTCAGAATTAAATCTACTTTCGTCAAGCATCTTTTTAGCATTTCATATCCATTCTGTTCGAAAATATATTTCACGTGTTCAATTAAATTCCTCAAACACCTTTCCTCAACAAGTCAGCTCAGCTAATCATAATGATATTTTTATTGAATCGATAAGCAGTATCACAGTAAGCATTATGTAAAGCTGAAATTTTCCGAAATTGTTAAGCTTTAATTTGCATGTTATATTTACGTTACAATAGCCATGCATTTTATGATCCAAAAGTGGAGACTTATCAGTTGTTTTAGCTAGTAAAAACGTTAAATTCAAGTTGCCAATTGATATCTGTGGACTGTTAATTATCTAAATTTAAAGCACTTTTTTAATCATTTCATTAAATTTTTACAATGTAGTAGTTGAAAGCTTTCACCTACTATCCAGGACTTCAGATTCATGTACCATTCCACTTCAGACTTAAGTTTATTGATACTTAATTGATATTTCTTAGGTCTCTTTTTCTCAAAGATTTGCTTATTGTCACATATTGGCTTTATCCCTCCCCCTCTGAAAGCAGTGACACAAAATCTAGCTCTTACTTTATTTTTAGCAACATATGCTAATAATTTTGATTGTTAGTGACCTAATCTATAACGGCCGTTAACAATAGCTCGTTTTATTGATATTATAAATATTCTTAAAATCTTTATTAGTCTTATTAGCAATACAAAAAAGGATTATTACATTAAAAACATTACAAACATTAAAAAAAGGATTCACTTTCCTCCCACTTATTTTTAAAAATAGAGTCGTTTATATATAATTTTTATATTAGCTGTTGCTGACACTAAATTTTTCGTTTTGAAGACTATGAATAACTTGTGAATTTTTATTGAAGAATGTTGCCACTAATTAAAAATTTCCAATTTTCTAGCATCAAATTTTCAAGCTGTAAGACAAAGTTAATGCTTTTACATATGTCCGAGTTCAAAAATGTTCTTTTGTTACGATTTTCTTAGAATTTACTAAGCACGTGTCTGGTTGCTTCTCACATTTTTATGTTCTCCTACCTCGATTTTAATACATTCGTATTCTTGCGTTAAATATCTTTGCACAGATCGTCTTGCAATGCCATCGATCACTCTTAATCGTATTACTATATTTAATGACTAATGACTAGCGGAAGCACCCGATCTCAGTTGTTAGATTGAGAGTAATGCATCTAACAACAGACAAAACGATACCGCTGTAATCCTTCTATAATAACGATGCAAAATATACGATTCATAGTCAGACATTTTTCAGTCTGATGCGATATGGAACCCACATAAAAATTTCGATAGAAAAATAAGCGAATTACCTCTCATTATATCAGCAACAAAGGAACGCAATTTTTATTGATTTTCGTCTTTCTAATCACATGGTCGAGTTCTATCCAGTATTTCCTCTATATTCAATTTTAGTCGATTAAATGTGGCAAAAACGTTATCATAATTGATCAGAAATCAATAAAGCGAACAAACAAACATACTTCTTTATAGGTATAGATTTTGTAAAATTTACAAGTTTTGGTTAGCAAACTCTACGATTTGAAAGCGAGTAGTAGCAACACTTTTCGAAATAATACATTTTTATCTCCAACTCGCGAGACTGTCGCCACTCGGAAAAAAATGAGTGCGAAATTAGCGAAAATGAGGTTTTAATTTATATTTCGGCTGATTAAAGTCGTACGTAGATGGGAATAGTCGATGGCTTTCCACGAATTTTTGGAATCGGGAATAATGTATTTAGTATATGGCAATGTTATTTCTTATTTCATAGTAAAATCTTTTAATTAACAAACTCTAAGATTTAAAAACAAGCAGCGGCAACAACTTTCAAAATAAAACAGATCTTAATCTTCAACTTGCGAGACTGTTGCCACTCGGAAAAATCAGGGGGAAAATTATCATTTTTCCGAGTTTTTAATTAATATCTTTGATTTTGGCTATTTTGTTTTGGAAAAAAGTGAATGTCGAACTTTTCTAGAACCCAGAAAAGAATTGTAGAATGTTTGGTGATGATAGCTCTAGTAGTGACTGAGTTACTCATGAACACACAAACGGACTTTCTTCTTAATATATACAGATTTGGTTTTAGATGCTGTTATGTTCGGACATCTGAATGAAAGTGTGATGAATTTTAAAATAAAAAGCAAGTCCGCATGTGACTTTGTAAGGTTTTAGTTAAACTAACCAAGTTTTATTTTAATTTAAATCTTTCTATCTCCTCTCTGTTTCAACTTCCCGTCAGAAGAAGCGCGCGTTTTCAGCTTATGCTAATTTTGAAGTACAGCGAAGTAGTATTTAAGTCAGAGGTAGAAACCTCTCAGTGTGAGAGAGCTTAGTCTCAGACCACGGTCACTCTGCTCAACGTTCGTCTGACCAGCTAGCAGTTTAAATTTATAAGCCATAGTGCTTACTACGTGATTACATTTTAAAACAATTTGAAGTGCGCTAGTATTAGTATATCTTGCTACGCACCATTTAGTGAGAGGCCAACTTCCGCGAATTGCTCTGCGAAGCAAACTTTGGTTTAAGTTCTATTTTAGGTTTAGTTTTAAATTTATTTGATTGTTAAGTTCGACCCAAGTGCGGTCTTTTACTTTCTGTATCTCTCCCGAGTTGGAAAGTGTGTAATTAATAGTGATTTAATAAAAGAGGATTTTAAATCCCTTCACGTGCAGTTATTATCCAGCCCAGCAGTTACATCAGAACAAAGCTTACATTTCATCAGCTCACTGTTCCAGTTCAGGACCTGAGAAGAAACACCCTGGTAAATATTTCACAATGTTCTCCAAGAACACACACAGAATACTCAGTCCTGATAACTTCAGCTGCATAATTAAAATTAAGATCAAAAAGCAAGTCCGTATGTGACTTCAGCTACATAATTAAAAGCAAGATCAAGGTTGCATATTTAAAACTGCATACTTAAAAACAAGATCAGCCCTGACTGTTACATCAAAAACAGAAATTAATTATTTTGTTATTTTTTAACATTGTGTTTTATAACTAGTTTTGTACACAGAAAATTGTAAGGTTAGTTTCACAACAAGATGAGTCATTTACAAAATACAAAAGCTTACTCTTGCTTGTGTGAAAATTGCACAACTTTGAGAAATAATTAATTTATTAACTTATTTCCCTTTTCTCAATTTTTTTTTTGTTCACAGCGCCAATTCCAGGACACAGACTGCTTTCTGGTGCCACAATGTGCAGTTAATTATGTGAATGTTGCGTGGAACTAGTAAATGACATTCATAGACTCGTACCTAGGAAGTGGTTCACAGGACGCATACACAGGGCGCAGGTTCAATGTAGTTTATCAAAGTTAATGCATTGCGTGAAAAGTTAATATACTATACTGATACGTTAATGCATAGATCTTCTAGGCTAATATGTCGAAAAACTTTGCCAATGGTCACCTATTGTACACATAATCATCGTATTTCATTGTATGGCTAATTTATAGTTTTATCATTCAATCTATCAAGGGCCGCCAACAAATATATTTATTGAAAAAAATGTACAACTGTAGCATTCATTATTTTAATTAACCAAGTTATTTTTAGTTTGAACTTTCCTATCGATATCTCAAAGTTTCAGTTGCTGCCCAAATTTAGTGCGAGCGAGATATTTATGCAAATCGCATATATCTGATAGCAGTTTAAAAGGCAGGAGTTAACGAGAAGAAAAAACAGAGTCTTGGATTTATCGCCGTAAGGCTGTGCGCGCAAAGATTTCCTCTGTCTACTGAAAGTTCGCCTTCATAGGCAATTGCAATTACTAGTTCTTGCTAGTGAAATTCGCATTATTGCATTTCACTGAGAGTTAGGCTTCCCTCGCCGTCCTACTTAAGCTTAAGTTTAGGTATTTGAATTGTTAACACGCTTTATTTCATATTATTTTAGTTCAGCCCAAGTAGTGGCTTACTCTCAAGTTGGTTAGGTTAGGTTATTCAATTATGGCAAAGCACACGAGGGCTATCTGCCTAAAGGGAGGGATGCCTTCGTGGAGGACTTTCTAAGGGAAACTGGCTCGTATACACGTTACGCATGGGGAAAACCACGAAAACGCCCATGCAGCCAGCCCGTTCGCGGGATTCGAACCTCGGACCGAACTACCAGTGTTCAGCGTCTTTACCGCTCGGCCGCTGGTGGGCCTACTCTCAAGTTGGAGAGTTGTAATTATTTGAATTAAAGGGTCCTTTAAACCCTCCTTCTGACTTCGTAGTTCTTCAACACTAAAGGACATAGCCTAGATTTGCTCACTGTCTCCACATAGGGTTTCACAGCATATGCTTAGCAAGAAAATTAAGAGATTGAAGGAGAAACCTTATACAACTTTATAAGGTATATCTCCCACATTCTTAGCGTGCCTTCGTGGTGTAATGGTCAGCATACTGAGCCGGTTTCAGAGGTCCGTGGTTCGATCCCCGGCGAAGGCATTGCATATTTTTCATCTCTCCTGCTTGTAATTAACCTAATGTCTCTACAACTTGCCATAGAAAAAACTCAAAATTAAAAGTTATTAAGAAGAATCAATACATCCACAATATAATATAATAACATACACATGACAAAAGATAATACGTGAACATCTTTTCCAAATCATCTCATCCGCATACATAAAGAATATCTCGATCATGTAATCATGTTTTGCGAAATATAACCATACTTAGATCTAAATATTTAGACCCAAATCCTGGACCAATGAGCACATATTTGCTGCTAATCACATCTTGATTAAAAATGTCCAAAATCTTGACCCTTAAAACATCTAGTTATATTTAGATACTTTTTTTTACTGTTATTCCAATCTTTCTTAAATTGACATTTACAAACAGAACTACAGTCTAAAAATATTCTTGTTGAGCTTGAGTAATCCAATACAATCTACCATTTTTACTTTTTATAGGAAATAATAATTCAATATCCCCTTCATCAAAAATCTCATTTGAACGTGCTATGGTCTTCATAATCTGATCTTACCATCCATATAATACAATATACTATTTAGTTTCTTCTGTATGGGTAATTAGTAGTATATAAAACGTATTAATACATTAACATGAAATGCATATTTATTAATTGAATAGTAAGAGAAATCAGTAGCAAAAAAAGCATGAAATTTTATTTCATTCTAATATATGAGTAGTTTTTGTTTACTTCTTACTGCAATTTGAGCATTTTCAGAATTTTTTCGGACATATTTTTCAAATTGTATTTCACGATGATTTATTAATACTTAAATTGTAAATTTCAAGTATTAATAAATCATCATGAAATACGTGTGAAAATTACTTGCTCACTTTCTTTACTTCGTAGTAATGAACTCATTGTAAACATGCAGTCAAACAAAATATCCGATTACAGTTTTGCGTTCTAAAAGGAAACACGTAAGTGTGATATAGTTTTTCTTATCTATGTCGCAAATATAATTCTTAACTGCTTCAAATACGCATAAAGTGAAAATCTTAATCTCTTTTTTCTTCTTCATGGAGACTCTTCCCAAAATTTAGAGAAACAAATTTTTTTAATACTTGTCCAGGATATTTTGTCACGATCATCTATGCTTCACCTCCGGGTATCTGCTTGTTAAATTTTCTGCTCTAAGTTTAGGTGCTTGTTTTCTAATTTAACAAAAGTGTACATTAAGGACTCTGTATGCTGCAGGGTGTGCCGCTAGCGGTATTAAACTTTACTCACTTAGCTTCCTTTGAATTTTCTCTCGTGTTTCAGTAATTATTAAAAAAATTCATTTTCTGAAGTAGACAGATCTTTTTACTTGATGAAATAATCCCTCTTTCTTTAATTACACTCCTCTTTTGGAAAGGAATATAGTGAAAGTTATCTCTTTGTAATTAACTACACCATAATTCTTTGTTTTTGAAATTTATTATTTTTAAAATGAAAGATTTATTTTCTCTTAAAACCTCTGCTGGATACACTTTTTTAAATACATACAAGTGAAAACGACTTCTAAGAAAAGTATTTCGTTTGTTTTATAAAGTTTCATCGATGCCCGGAGCAAAACGTAGAGTATGCATCAAAGGAAGCTTTTCAAGATGATAACACATAGTCAAACTGCTTTCATGGCTTGAACATAATCCTACCCAATGTATGTACTTTCTTCTATTTCTCAAATACGAAGTTTTATTCTCGCATAAGTCACGACTTCTTCCTGCTTAGGTTCTTTAAAGCAATTTGAATATATTCTCGTTTTGTAATATGAGTCTTCTTTCAAATACCATTTGCAGTTAAATGGGTTTTGCAGGCATGTCAATGTTATTAGACTTATATAGTTCTTTTAATAAAAATGGATTTGTAAGTAACACAAGTAATATCATTTTAAATATTAAGTAAATAGTTTAGGAAATGTATATTTTCCTGTTATATTTCTTAATTGAATAATGACAAGAATTCATGTTAAAATTTTATAATTTTCTTTAACATAACAATCCATTTGCTATTACTTTTAATGCTATTTTTCTTGATTTATCCTTTTAATCAGTTTCATTTTTGGTTTTTACCTTAATTTATAATTTTAGGGAAATTTATAATTGAATTATAGTGTTAATTACAGTCTAATCCTAATGTTTCTAACATCTGTGTCAGTGGCTGGAATAAAGACATTTAACTTTGAAAAAGTACTATTATTTAGACTCCCGTAAATAAAATAGAGCACAAATTCAGCGGAAACATTGCTGTAAAATTAAGTATTAGTCAAAAATTCTGCGAGTCTTTCTCATGAATACGAGTCAGATTTTTAGCTTTATACATGAAACTTAATTCAAAATTTTAAATTATACCCAGCCCAGGGAAAGAAAATGCGACAAAGAAAAGTACGAAGTTTTGAAGTAAATGAACAAAAGAAATTATGAAAATCTATTTATGAAATAGAATTGCAATTTCAGTGAATTTAAAAAAATGACTCAATTGCTATGGATTTCTTTAACAGAGAAAGTGACAAAAAACTTTAAAAATGGGGCATTATTAATACTTAAATTAATTGGAACATTATTAGTTATTAATTAATTACTTTTTTACCTGAACGTAGTTTAAGAGAATTATTTCCCCCAAATAATAAATAATAGGGATATAAATTCAGAAAATTTTGTGTTTTCCCAATAAAACCAATATTAAGTCAAAGAGAAAAACGAATTAAGTATATAGTGCATCTCATTTAAAGCCTTTTATGGTTTTATCAGACGTATGGATGCGAAAAAGCTTTCAGAACAACGCACAAATCCGCGAAATGTCTTGGCTTCCATGTGGCCTCATATAGAGTTTGTTCTAAATTTCCTTCCGTACAAAAATCAAAGATTTCTTCCACTATAAACCGAGCTTGAGTTTTATTCAGGAATTATAGTCTTCCAAAGTTGCTACCCTCCAGTACAGGACATATTCCCAATACAACCACTTCAGATGACATGGCTACTGAAAATAATTGTTTAAGTATGTAAAAAAAATTGGCCTAAATATTTTTTCTGAACTAATCAAGGTTATGTCTTAATTTAAAATTTATTTTGTCCAAATACTGGCCGAGTTATTCACATTTACAAGAAAAAATTTCCAGAGCTCAAGAAATATACCCACGTACTTGATAAGCTAAATGTCCTGCCCCTCACACTTGAGGAAGTTTAAGGTATGTCGTGCCAATATTAGTTCTGCTTGTATCACTTTATATTCTACCATTATAATGCCTCTTTTCGTTCTCAAAAAAAAACTCGTACTGCTGAATTTATTTGTTGGACTATCTGGTATATGCAGATATTTGATGTAGTTATAGTGTCACGCATATTCGCCTTTATTTTTAATTGCATTGCTTCTCACTTTCTCTGCCTCTACTTGCATCTCCCCCATTTGTTTAGTAGCAGTTAGGTTACGCTGTTTTACTGTCTCTTGTTGCCTCGTTCATAGTGATATTCCTATGTAGAAGGTTTTATGACACTACTGGACTCTGTGATCTTCTTACTAGACTTAACCTGATGTTGTCCACGTGAACTATTTGTCGAAATTCATTATATTCGAAAAACGTCAAAATCTGTGTCGTTGGGATAGGGCTCTTCCTCGGGAATCCATTATCAGCGAACTGCGTTACCCTCATCCGAGAAACAGGTTTATCATAGAATTAATTTGAAAGCTTTCTACCTTACACTTAGCAGAAGAAATTGGATTCAATATTCTGTTTCGCGTGCATACTCACAATATTTTATGACGACGGGAAACGTTTGTGCTGGTAACTCCCAAAGGTCTAGTTTCTGTAGGTCAGCGAAAAATTATAAGCGGAAAGTTACGCTTCTGTGTTGTACACTTTTCGCGAGTCATCCTCCATACTCGCGAAATACTCCATAAAAGGGCTTCCTCGGAAAAGCTTCTTATTGTGTTTCCATATCTGCTGCTTTGACAAGGCATCATACATGAACAATGTTTTTAAAAAATATCTCGTTAATTGAACGGAAGCTTGCATACCAAAAAAACCAAGAAAACTCAAAAGGTACTGAGAGTTAATGCATTTCAACTCCATCAATTATAGTAGATCTGTGACTTTTCCTGTTCTCACTTGGAAAGAAATTCGCCGATGTAAGCAGTATTATAAATAATGTTTTCCGTTATTTTTTTATGTCTTTATCTATTGATTATGTTTACGGACCTTCAATGAATAATTCACTATAATTTTATGTAGCTTTTAAATCCTTTCTTTTGCGTTAAGTTTTACTGAGATCCAATGATTCATTTCTATCATCATGCAATGATTCATTTCACATGTGTAATGTGAGGA
>KK113594.1:62337-156103 GCA_000611955.2 Stegodyphus mimosarum | reverse complement strand
GTCATATACAGACGTGGATAAATTATGTGATTCAAAGGAAATAATTTCAACTTTTTTGCTTGTCAATTACGAAAATGGCAATATGTTTTCGATAATTTAAGAACCACATGTATGGTATAATTTACACATTGACAGAGAATCGAAACATAAACTTGACAGTATCTAATTAACCACAACATAATTGTATACATGGAAGAGAATTCATAATCTCACACAAATGTTTCTTTTTTAACAAAGGTCTGTGGAGATGAGACCCTATCGACCAATTCAAGACGGTAATTAAAGTCATCAACAAATTATAGTTCATTAACTATTACAGATGCTGTTAGTTTATCTAGATTCGGGAAAATTGGACACGAATTGTGCCCTCACCAGGAGTACAATAGTGAATCTTGTTAATTAACCGAGCCAACCACTAGATCACAAGAATACGCCCGAAGGAAATGACGTAATTCTTAAATATATCCTAAAGATATTCGAATATCTGAGAGAATCCTAATAAAATAATTGCATGTATTACAATATGGAAGATCACTTCCTGTTATACTGCGATGGAAGTTATATCTCCTGATTATAGTGGATAAAAACGTTTAGTAGAAAGTGTTTAACTTTGCTTTGAAAGCACAGAGAATATCAAACACGGGCTCGTATGTAAAAAGGAAAGAACAATTTAGAGGAAGGATTTATTTAAAAGGTAACTCATATTTAAATGTTTTTACGAATTCTCTTATAGTGTAAGAGTTTATAAAAATTATGAGCTACACGTATTCTGAGTTATACTAGTAAATAGATTACAAAAAATGCAGTAAAGATAAAACTCATAGTGCATTATGTTTTAAATCAAAATATTTCTATGCTACATGCAATTTAGCTTTCATAATTTCAAAAGCAGATGAAATATATCCTGCCTCAAAATTGAAAGTCTTAGAATTGGCAGTATGTAAGGAAGGACGAACTAAAGTTCTACACGATTGAAATCAACTGTTAGAAATTACGCCAAAATGATAATGTAGTGTAATGTACGTAATGAATGTAACATAATGCGAAAATTAAAGAGATTCTGTTGTAGAAGTTACAAAATAGACATCAGTTCAGACTACTACCATAATGTATTTTACATCTATATTTTACTTTTAAAAAGCATCCATTCATCTAACTTTATATTCAGAATGTAGGAGGAAATGTATCATTAAAAATATAAAACTTTTAAGTACCCTAAGTTTATTCTTCAAATTATAATTCTAACTCCCATTATTATAAATGAATACTCTTAGTTAACGAATTTTATATCCAAAAGCAATAGAAAAA
The DNA here is from genome assembly GCA_000611955.2 of Stegodyphus mimosarum. Taxonomy (NCBI): domain Eukaryota; kingdom Metazoa; phylum Arthropoda; class Arachnida; order Araneae; family Eresidae; genus Stegodyphus; species Stegodyphus mimosarum. The sequence continues at coordinate 154,795 of KK113594.1, read as the reverse complement.
AATATTGCTCATTGTAAAATATTGATCAATAAGTAATTTAAATGATTTCAGTTATTAGGTAAAATTAATATGGAGAAACTTGCATGTGACATATAAAATACGTGTTGTACGAAATCAAAATTCATAGTCAAGAGTGAAAAGAAACAAAATCTTAAGTACATGATATTCTCTTGCAATTTGAATTTTCTACGCAGAGGCAAAATACTTATATTATTTATTTTGCGCAGAAAAATAGGAATGTTACTTATGTCTAAACAGTGTCTGGGTGGGAGACTATATCTGCATCTTTAAAGTGCTGCAGAAATAGTCTTTTCCAGAATGTAATACTCAAGAAAGGACCAATATCAAGGTATTATTATTATATTATTATTATTAGGACAAATGTCTAATTCTATACTTTCAAACATTGAGATTCTACTTCAAAGTTATGTTAAAAAGCAAAGTCCTTAAAATCACAAGATAAGAGATAGCCTCTGCTTTGTTATAAATAGCTATTCTTTGACTTGGCTAAGTAGCAACTTAGGATGTTGTAGAGAAATAAAACCCGGTTTTCAAAAACGGTAAGTGAAAGAACATTCATGATATTTTCGTTCGCATGCATTAGAATTTATCATTGCTTTAATCATATTATATTTCAATTTAATACGATTAAATTTAAGATTAATTGTTTTCATCTTCTTAATTGTTATTCATTAAGAAACTTCTAGAATATAAGTCAGACAAGTCAGTTGTCTTTTTTTAAAATACTCCTAGCTGCTCCTTGAATAAAAGACTGAAGAATTATCAGCTTTCGTTATTCAGTTGTTTGTATTTGTTCTAATTTATATTCTCTTTGATCTATTATAGGACTGGCTTCTAAGTTCCATGTTGCTTCATTTTTAGCTTCTTCATGCTAGGTATATCGTCACTCTTAGTAGATTAATTAATTTGTTCTATTTTATTCATATCGATTTCAAAATATTTTACGCGACATCAGAGTGATCTGAAAAATATCTGCAAAAACGTAAAGGCAGGAAGACGTAACTGAAATACACAGATTTGTTAAGGAACTATTGCGTTACACTAGCGCAATGGGGTTTCACGGGGCGCTATTATGCGAGAAATCAAGTTTTCTGCAAGCGGAAATGGTCATTTCCTGAGCAGCTTATGAATGGCATGCTTCGCTTTACCACACTAACAGGCATTTTATCTGTAGGCCTGCAGATGGAAACTGAAAGGTTTGTCAAAAAACGTACGTTATCGTTCACTGTAATTTATTCAGAAGCTGCTCTGCTTAATTCGCAGTTGTTGCGGTATTTTTCACTTTAATTTTCAATAGTTCATTACACATGAGAGACAAAATAAACCAACTTTAAATCATATCAATACAATCAATACACCAAGGGTGTAAAATTGGGTGACAGACATAGAAAAACAACTTTTAGTAAGTTAAGTGTTCGAATATAACAGTAAATACCACAACGATAATACACCAAAGGTAAAGTACAAACAGGCGTTGTGTTTAGGTTTAGGAATGCAAAAAATCCGTTCAAGTTTTAATTAAATTTAGTGGGTCCAGTGTCTAAAATTATGAGTCAAAACAGACAAGTTAATTTAAAAAATTACATTTATTAGAAGTTAACAAAACTAGCAACAATATTTTGATACAAAATGGTGGTGATACAAGAGTCGGAGTGAGAAACCAAGATAACATACTATTTGTACCAAAGAGGGGATCCTCACAAGAAATCACAATTACTTAACAGCGTACATTACATTGAAGAAACGCTACTAATATCGAGAGGAAACAAGCTGTTCTGCCATGGTTAATCTAAAAAAAAGGAAAGAAAATGTAAGTTAGCAATGATTGGCATGTAGTGAAAGTTTTAGAGCCTTCCGCCCCTTCTATCTGGGCTCCGTCCTTCCTGCGTCACCGACCATCGGTGGTTTTCTCTCCGAAAATTCTTCAGCCATCTTTTCCACTGTTGCAGTAGACAGAGTACTCGGGACGGAGCAACTGCTTTTTGGTCTGGCGAAAACTTCAGAAAAATTTCCTTTCCCGTAGATCGCTGCAGGCCCTTTTTCTTCTTGTCGCCAGCCCCTGGTTTGGCGAAGAGATACTGTCCAAAAGCCGCTAGTTGCACAGGAATCCAAGGAGAGGAATCCAAGCAGAAAGGTGAAGGTATGGGGTGGTAAGCCGGATGTTGGCGGATAATCGCCTTTATTGCAAGAATTACAAGCGACCCACCAGGGTCATCAACCTGACATACCAGTAGCTAGCCTCGCTCAGGGTCTCATTTTAGCATGGTGAACGCCTGTCAGAGTGCGAGTCACCCAGACCCCAAAACCTTGGCGTGGCGTAGCTGCATACAAAACAAGCTAATTCAGCTGGGTGCAGAATCGCACTTGGTGAAAGAAATTTTCCATACCACCGTCTCGCAGAGATAGCTTTCTGAGAATTTTTCTTTAAGTAAAGGACGAAAACAAAGTGATACATTTTGATTCCCAATATAACGTACAAATTTTTGCGAATTAAGGATTTGTTTTTAAATACTAAATTAATGAAAAACCGAAAAAAATTCCTTCAATTGAAAGAAAAAAATTGTGTTTCTACAACACCATAAACGACTTTACCACCAGAGTCAGAAAATTTGGATTCAAGCTTTACTAGAAAGAGGGGTACGTTAACAAAACTTATTAAACGTTATACACTAACTTCTGTAAAACAAATAACAAAATTAAAAGTGAGAATGACCTTAAGAGTCAACCTAACCAGAAATTAAACACTAAACAAAACAAGTTAAGCGTTAACCAAACATTACAGAAACGGAGTTAAGATTAAGGGTTAACGATCAAAAATTAAATGGTTACCCAAACTACCTTAAGGAAAAATAGAGAAAAAATATTTACTCAAGCAACTTAAATTCAGAGTTAACCAAAACTGCCAAATTAAATGACAACAATTGCTTTTCAACAAGGCAAAAATTTAAGATCAACTAAATAAAAATCAAATTAATAACTTTTAAGTTTGATAGCAGAATTATGATAATCATTACAATTAAGATAGCTATACTTCAGTTACAGATACTGGATTAAAATAAGTATTTATTACATAACACAGTCCCTATATAAAATTCATGTCCACGAACTTCGTGTTCGTGTAGCAATGGATGCTGCTCGGACACGGGCAATGACAATTTGGACGCTTCTATCGCTCCCTCAGCAGTCACTTCAACCTCGCTTGTATAGGAGGCTCAGCAACTTCCTATTCCACTTCAATCCGCCATTTTGTCACACGCATTCCATTACAAAATCTACGTTCGGTTTTATCTATTTGACCTTAACATTTTAGCCAGACATTTTCTGATTTTTCAGCAGTGTACACTGTCTCTTGCTGAATGGAAGCGAATGGTGAACGTTAAAGTAATAGAAGCTTTCGTGGAGCTATTTCCGAAATTCACTCATTTCTATTTTCAGATGACTATTAGACAATAGTTTTTTCTGAGATCAAATCATAACCGTTCGCTCTCGGAACTGAATCGGTTCATTTTCTTGACTCGCCCTTCATTAACAATAACTTCAATAATGAAATCGGGAGCGAGGAGTGATCAAGATTGATTTGCGACAATAAGCGGAGAGACTCCCAAAGAACACGATCTCACTGTCAGAAGAATCGATTCATTCGAATTACTAATTCACTGGACTAATTTCCTTCAACGCAGTTTTGAGATTCTATAAAACTTCTTCTCTACATAGAATTAACCAAAAAAATCCTAGTTTAAGAAATATTTAAAATGTTAGAATATGGTAAAAAATTAAACTCAGTAACAACATGGAAGGTTCAATGTTTTTTTCTACCCTAAAATGAGAATTAAACTTTCTGTCACGTCTACAACTGTTTCCCTTTTCTGTGACGAATCAGTGCTCGTTCGTTCAGAGAAGTGAATCGGTTCTTTGATTCAGTTCGCTAATGATTAGCAGATCTCTACTGGAAAACCGCCAAAGGAAGACTTGGGTGTTCAGATCTGAATTAGACATTTTTTATCGTCGTTGAGTGGCAGTATAAGCAGTTTTATGCTGTATTCAATATACATCAAAGTTCGGTTCACTTTGACTTGAGTGTATGAAGATAAAATGGGAGAAACTAAGTTTAAATAAATAAATTTAACTGGGCATAAATAAACTGGTGAGACAAATTGACCTTTCCTGACAATATTAATTAACACTTTGAGGTTAAATTGAGAATAAGTTAGTATGTTAATCAAAAATTTTTATCAGTATTTAAATTAAAATGGTATAATTTTAAATTATGTTAATCGGCCTTATTTGCAGGTAGCATGTCGAGGGATGTAGTTATACAGAAGTATGATACATTTATTAAAACACGAATGATAATATGTAAAACTTAGTTGAGTTTTCCCCTATCAGTTTTAATTAAATTTTCAATGTAAAATTAGCTATAACGAACCAATAATAACTTGTTTATAAAATAGTGAATTTTAATGCAAAAGTAAGAAAGATAAAAATAACAATAATGTTTACAATAATATTAATCTTCAAGTGTGCTATAATACAAATATTTTATTAATCTCTGTTCGCAGGGAAGCTTGATCTGAAATGATTAAACATACTTTCATATAGTTAATAAATAAATGTCTATACAATGTTTCCTTCTCCTTAATTATGTAAATAATTTTTCTTTAAATTTAGTAAGTGGGTAGAACAAACAGAAGTGAAAGAAATTTACATATTTAAAGAAATATATCTAAAGACAAGTGTCAGTTAATTTTTGCGCTGTGTTGTGGTTAAATTTTCTTTAGCGAGACTTTAAATATATTTTGTTAATATATTTGCTGACTGTAAGTCCATCATGGGAAAATGAGTAGCAAAGACACGCCTGTTAAAATTGAGTAAAAAAGAAACTTCTAAACAAATTCAGTTTTATTAAAAGGAAATCGAAATGAAATACTTTAAAGTTCTCTTCTCGTTCCATACTGTTGAATTAAATTTACAAAACTGTTTATTTTTGTTTTCCCTTCTTTCGGATTCCAGAATATTTTCAACAGATTCATTCGTACCTCTATACCCAAGAGAAAATGAGGCTTTTGCTTACTGTATTATCTGTATCTAGTTATAATTCGCAAATGCGAAGCTAATTGTCTTCAAATCTCCTTCTTCGAAAATTCAACTCAAAAGTTTCCCTCTTCAAGGTAAATCAGTTCTGTCCTAGATTATGCTTTATTTTATGTAACTTACAGTTCAGGTTTCACTCAGCACTAAAATATTTTGCTTCAATCTTCAGTAACAGAAAGGATAAAACCGTTTTCTTGGGTGGGTAAAAAAACGCATAAACTTTGGAAATTATCTTTACAGAACTTTTATTTTTAAGAAAATGGAATATTTTTTGCTAGATTTTTTTTCGGCTAAGAATCATTGAATTCTTACCACACAATTCGTAGTCGTACAATTATTTCTCAGGTATGAAATACATTGGTTTCCAGAAGTTAAGCAACAAACGAAAAAAATGATAACAACTGAAAAAGTATGCAAGCGTATGAGACCAAACAAGGTGATAACATTTATTATAAACTTCGTAACTTAAAAACAGACAATAAAATATGTTATGCAGAACACATTTTGTAATATCGAACACAACATAAAATCTCCTAAATTCTGACACACAAATTAAATGTACGAAAATTTCTCAATAAAGAATATGATCCCTCAACAGCAATACAGATAATATTGCAATGTCTTATGCTGTTTATAACGTTGTCACTGAGCTGCATATGTAAGAATGACTATTGATCACGCGAGCCATTTCTAAGTTCATCTAGATTTGGGAAGGAAGTTGGAGATGCCTCTGAGAGCGTCCCATGCATGCTCAATGGAATTAGATCGGGAGTGCATGCTGGCCATTCTATTTTTACTATAGCTTTTTCTTCAAGAAACTGTTATTTAAGGCGATCAATGTGAGGACGGGAGTTGTCTGTTTGCAAAATGAACGCCTCACAAATTGGGGCAGCATATGGGAGAGTAATAACATCTAGTGGGTTGTCTCTGTCCTCTGAGCATTGAGTGTTCCATGTGGCAACACATACAGATCTGTCCACCCATCTAAAAATATTCCTCCTCATACACCTCGTACAAGAACACTAACTTCCGCATAAGTATACCATTATCATATGTTAGATGGAAGATATCGAGTGTTTGCTTTTAATAAACAAACTCTTCGCGTTAGTTGAACAAACGTATGCATGTAAACCGTATGTAAACGCGTCTCTAATCACCTTGTAAAATAAAGCGTGACTAATCAGTGAACAGAAAAGACCTCCAGTGATTTTTCAGCATGACTACGGGCACAAATCATATTCTTCCTCCGGTTGCAGAAAGTAAGCAAGATGTACAATACCGGTAGCTTAGCATACCTGCTTCATACACTCTTCTGCGTAGTAGCTGATTTCCTTGCTGTTACAGGAATAAGCAGCTAAGCTGAGATGGAATTTGCTGTCCTATTGCGACGTGCACTAACTGATAAATAGCGGTCATCTGCAGAAGTAGTAAATCATGGCCTGCCTATGGTAGGTCTTCGAAAGGCTGAACCAGTAGTCAGAAATTGGTTCCACAGCCGGCTTACCAAGGAACCGTCTTTATTTACCCACCTTACAACGGGCGAGTACCGCTGAACTGCCTTTTAATTGGATTATGGCACTATAACGCATTTCTGTTCGCCTCAAATTCATTTTTCCCCTTCGGCCATCTTGAAATTATTTAATATACTATTATTCATTGTATAGCGACGCATAATTATGTCTTTCATACTTCAAAGGACACAATAAGTGTATTTTTAAAACCGTAGTTATGATACTTCTGTTATTTAATAAATACATTTTAAAAAGGTTATTTTCTCCCTTTCCTCTTCAACAGTTTCTTTGAACGTTCAAAATTTTCAGCTACAAAATACTCTCATGATTTTCATTTAACTATCTGTCTCATGATTTGTTATCGTGGTGTGGGAGTTAACGTGTTCTACTATAAGTGGGAACAATGCAATGCCTGGATTTTTTAAAATTATTTTTCATTTATTTATTCATTTATTTATTTTTACTATTGATAACTTTATCGTATTTCAGATTTTCCTTCAGAATTTCCTTCACATTCGACCTATTTAAAAGGAAGTGAATTTTGACAGAGAGTTTGACATTACATTTTAAGACATACATGACATTTCTCAACATATTTACAAAGAAATATATATTTGACACCCTTTAGCAATTATAAATGAAAATTTAGATCTCTGCAAGAACGTCTTCCTTTAAATTACTAGCAATTACAATAATTTTATATATAAAAAGGAAAATTTATAATGATTTTAAAAAGTTCCAACTCGTGTAATTTCATAAAAGCATTTTATATTTCTAATTAGTGTACTGCCTTCTTAACTGACGAAATAATACTCCATGATTGTAGACACACACATTTATTTTAGATGATGAATACAGTTATGGCTAGTTGGAAGACTTAAGAAAAATTCACAGATGCATTTACAAGAAATGGATTTGTTACAAGGAGAACCTGCTCGAGCTACTAAACTGCAGTTCAAACTGAAAGGAAATCACGTGCCCATAGCTACATGCTTCCCTGAAGTGAAACCGTCTCTCCTCGGCGGCGACTGACTGCGTTCTGCTCTCTTCCAAGCATTCCAAGGAGTTGCGATGACAGCGCCATCTGTTGATAGGAAAAGTAAATGCTTCCACATTAGATAGCTCATGATTTAAATGCATTTTTATTAAAATCGATGAAAAGTTAAAAAGCATTCTAAAGTACAGTCCAATTTCAACATATAGTATTTTGAAGTTCAACTGAAGGTGCCGAGAGTCATTTATACTAAATAACTGCGATTACTTTCAAAACAGACTACATTCAAAAGATAACTAAGTTATGTTTTTCAGAATGGCAACACGTTGGCACTTGAAGATAAAACTACTTTTATTTCGGGCAGTAGCAACACATTGCGTTTAAACAGCTGAGCTTGTTCAACTAAAGCGAAGGGTTTGTTTATTAAAAGCGAAACATTTTGGCAACCGTCTGCTGCCCTAGAATTAAATATGTGTTATTTCCAGCCGTGTTACCACTGCTCGCTTTCAAATCGCAGCGTTTATTAATCGAAGATTCATTAATTTCGCATAAAATATGAAATAAAACAAAACTGACTTCCATTTAATTAAATGAATTATCATTTAAATATTTTTTTCATACTATCTAAATAAACTAAATATATTTTTTACTGCATATTTCTCATCCTATAGCTGATGTGATAATCTAAAATAACTTTGTTTTACAAATTGGTAATTCCATTTCATTGCTTATTGATTTTCTAATGTGCTTATCTTTTCCAAAACATATTTTCCTCTTTACATTGTTTGAAAACATAGTAAATCTTATAAAATTTTACTTCGATATGACGACGTAGTATATATATTGAATTTATTTTTCAAGTCAGAAACTACACGTTCTCCTTTCAAAATTTCTTTCTAAAAAGCGATACGTCCTGCAAAATCTTTGTTGAGGATTTGATATCATAACAAGATTTTTTAGTACTACGTTCTGGATAGAAAAATAAATAAAGCGAAGAAAGGGAGATTTTCTAACGTTATTATACTTGCTTACCGTCATTCGATATATACGTTAGTTTTATTTTGTTTTGAAAGAAAATTCTACCCATTAAAATGTAAGCTACCGCGTTCAGATGCTAAATTTATCACATTTTCCCTTTAAATTAAATTACTGGGCGTACTCAGTATGTGTATCGCATCAAAATTACGTAACAGTGGATTGAAAATTTAATACTGCTCCCCATTTTAATAAATAAACCTTTAGTAATTATATAAATGATGCACGGCAGTTCATTAAAATACAACGTTTATCATGCAGAAACACATATTTATAAAGAAAAAGAGTTTAACAAAACCAGTTGTATTTCTACACAAATACAGAATGACTCAAATTAAAGCTACGTATCGAATTGTGTAGAAATAATAACTGACTTTACGACTTTAATCTGGTATTCTTTTCACATCATGTAAAGAGATTTTTAATGAAACGTGGGTAAAAAAAATTACGGTCAAAAGGAAAACGAAAAATTGAGCATTTTTATTCTTCTGCCAAGTTTGAGAAATTTGATAACTTTTGCAATTAATTGCAATAAACATAAATCTAATTTGAATTGAAGTTAAGTGTCGCGACAAGTAATAAGGGTTGCGTGACATTACTCTTCATCGTAAATGATCGTTTTGGCACTGCCTAATTATGTTCAGCTTCTCACTGCAATCTAAACTTCAGTATATAGCTTCTGCATTTCACGTTAAACCACCACGAGTAATCAGAAATTTTCAGAATAATCTTCTGGCACCGCAGTCCAGAATGCTGTTCATGTCGTTGAGGACGGGTTTCTCATGAATGTTAAAGAAGGAAACGAATGTAAAATTCTTAATTAGTAAACCACAGAATACAGATGGAACTAAAATAGCTGTAATGACATGAAACGCTTTCGGTTCATAAGTTTTCTTATGCCTTAGAATCGATCTAAAAGCAGCTCGTAATCTTTTCTATTTTCCTTCTGCAGCATTAGTCAGAATCAAGAGCTTAAACCTAGATATTCTCTAGGAAGATTCTTAACTATTCAGATTGCAGACAAACGGAAGAAAATTCGCTAAGGAACATTTTATGAAATGTTAATGATGTTTATTTTCATGTGTTTGCAATCAAGAAGCTATATAGGTTACGCATCTTGTTTGCGAAAATTACTCACATCATGCAAGAATTAGCTTTGCAGTAACCATTCGGTACGTTTCATAGCGACGGTTTGTGTCAGCACATGCTCCTTTTAAAAAATATCTGCGAAGCTCATATATTATCACAATATGCTTGAAAACATTTGACAGTTACAAGGATGTCTCTTCAAAATGTTTCTTAACAAAAATTATCCATTATCACTTTCTGACATACTTGCTGCTACACCAATTTTCAAATTCAAATTTACCTTACAGCTACGAAAGGCCACAGGAATCCCGTGCAACCAGCCGATTCCGTTCTCGAAGCATAAGCAAATAGCCTAACTTGAAGGTTTACTAGAATTATCCTTTCCGAGCTATAGGAATATTATAAGTCTTATCTAACGTAATAAACTTCTGGGACAAAATTTTAGTTTATATATCCGATTGTAAGATGTTGGCCTTTATGGGGCAGAAAAGTAAACACAGAAAGCAAACTTTGAATATACGAGCAGAAAACGTAAAAAATTTTATTTTATATAAATACCTCATTATTTTGATTTTTCTGTACCTCTGCGTTCGTCAACGTCTACTAGTATGAAAATTAGTTTAAAGAAATACGCATGCGTCGAGTTTCCAAGTTTATTAAAAAGCGCATTTGGCAATATTACTTCACTTTAAATTCCTGTTATTGCCGTTAGTTTGATAGAAAAGTGTTGGGTGCCGTGATTTCTTGGCAACCGATTAGTCAATGGAAGTCAAGATTTAGTCTAGACTTGGTTAATGTTGTATATTATATACTATTTAAATTGAATTTGTGCTTAAAAATATTATTTCTATCCGCGGTGTTCTATTTTTGTTGATTTTTAATTTGTGTAACCATCGTTTAATATGTTAATAAATAGTTTTGTTTAAACTTTTACTTTAGCTGCGCTATTTCAATTTAGAAGATCAAAATGTACAAAAATTTCTCCGACAAGCGTCCACTGTTACTAAAATTCCAGTTGGATCTTTATGATCAATAGCGAAACCATGTAGTGATGCGCAACAATTTTTTTCTCAGTGGAGATCTCTAGCTATTTATAGGCGTCAGCAACTACTAAAGCCGGAAGCGGTGGTCTCTTTATTATGAAGGCATCTAATAGATGGCCCACCGTTGGCTTGAATGAAAGGATGGAGAAATTACATATATGCCTACTGTGGGAACTCGGGCTCTTCAGCACGGCAGTCAAAATAACTATCCACTTTCTTGCCTGGGCGGCATGATGAGTAACATGCATGTTACAATATGCTTATAGACAATGGCTTTTCTAGACTAATTCCTACAAGGTTGCAACAAGGAAATTTTTTCATCAATCCCTTTGAAGGATTTGGATACCTAGTAGATACAATGCTATCATCTATGAAACTGGAGGCTCGTTTTGAAGGGAGAATATTAGTGTTGGGAGCCTCTGAATTGCTGAACAATCTTTTCCTTTCCATCCGGGTGACAAGCAGAAAAACATCCGTGTTATAGTATTTGCACGCCGGGCATTGATCTAGTTTAAATGCATCGAAGAAAATAGCGTAGTTTCCGACATTTTTTTTCTTCAGGAAAGTTTAAAAATACCGTTTGTTTTAAAGTTTTAGGTATAAACGTTATAGCAGTGGAAACTGGGTGTTATGTAGGCATAACCAGTGAGATATTAGAATCCAGATGAGGGAAGATAAGCATAAAGAGGTATTATGTGAAGTCTACAGTAGAATCTGATCATAGGATTAGATTTTCTGATAGAAGAGGGAACACGTTTTCATATTAAAATAGGTTTAGATAAATAGATAAATTTCATATAATCATTATTTCATATTAAAATTTCATATTTCATATTAAATTTGTGATCGAAAGCGAACTATTTCAGGAGCAGAACAAATTTTAGAAAGTGGTAACCATATATTTTTCGCCTGTTTCATGAGAACCCTGGCACATGAACTTTATACGCAGATGATAATCTTTCTTGTAGATCTTACAATTGTGAGATATTTTTATGAATTTATCGAGAATATGCGACATGCGACATGCGACGGAGGACGTGGGCACCACCCCTTTACCATATGGTTAATTGGTGTAGCGCCACGTCCACCAGTGTCAATATAAATATCAAGGACTCGGACGCCTAGGTGCATTAGATTTCACTTATTGCGCCTGACTGGCGTAAGATAAAATGTTCTACTGAACAAGGTTATATGCATGCAGGGGTAGGATATGGAAACAGTAAGATGATAATGCATAAAACAATTATATGTGGAGATATGCTGAAATATAACATACCAACACAGATTTCATAGATACATTAAACATATGTTACATAAAAATCAATAACTAACATACTATTATACCTACATTAATCAAACATTACCTAAATATCAAGGACTCAGGCACTAGTTGCATTAAAATTTCACTTATTACTCCACACAGGGGCGCGTTAAGATATTCTATGGTACATAGTTATTTACATGCAGGAGTAAAACATGGAAAAAGTTACTTAACAATTATTAACACCCAATATCCTAAATACATTAAACTTTTGTTACGTAAACATTAATGACTTGGATACTATGTTTACATTGGACAGACATTGTATGGATATCACAGACTCAGACGCTGTGCTTTAAGCTTCACTTATTGCGCTACACAGCCACATATTAAAGTATTCTATGGTACAAGGTTTTATCGAGAATATAATTATGATCCCGCAAATAGCCCCTATGCAAGTCCTGTGTATCGAAAGAAGAATAATTTACCCCCTTACAGAAGACTAAAGCTTGGCGCTTCTCCGTGAAGTGCTGGAAATTAAATAATTTAAGAACTATCCAGTAAACCTCCTACTTGGTATTGGGAAAATAATTCGAAAATTTTGGTTGACTTAATATATGATCACATTAGACTTATTTCTGGGTATTTCCAGGTAGCGTTGAACGCCGAAGATATGACGAAGATAGTAGTGTTTAATAAATTCAGTGGTCATTCATTTAAAATTATTTTTCGCATTATATGCAATTGACTGTAGATTACAAAGAAAGATAGACCCTTTTTTTCCTGCCAGGAACTAAAAATTAGGAAAATTAATGTTTATTTATTTAGATAGTCTCATGCCCACCATTAACACTATCGATGAGCACGCTGATGACCTACGAGAAAAATTACCCTAAAATTAAATACATCAAATTGTAAATCTGTGGCTAAAAAAATCTTCGTTATTTAGTTTATAAAATATCACAAAAAGGATACAGACGTGTGAACAAAGAATCATTGTAATGGAAATTACCCACCATTTACTATAATGAACAGGTTTTCATCGTTCCTGGGGTTTTCTTCATACTATTGGGTATTCATGAAAACTTTTGGGGAGGTAGTAGAGTAATCGCATAATTTTAAAAGAAAGCTGGTTTAAGCGGTCAGCACCGGCAAGCATATTGTTTGAAAATCTTAAAAGAGCTTCAATTCAACTCTAGCCTTATAAATGTTTGCCCCAGAAGGTGGAAACGGGAAGGATTATCTGATTACGCGGCAAGAGCTGTTTTCAGGAAAGGCGGTAAGCAGGGGCGTGTTTTGGTAGAATTCTCAGTGAAAAACAGAAAAGCCCATGAAACCCAGAAAAGGGAGATATTAGCGGTTCTGATGTTAGTACACGAACATAGAACGCACTTTAATAAAAAGCCGGTAAGAGTAAATACGAACCACAGGGCAACTTTTCGTTGGTACTCGGAAGAAACTTGCGGCCAAAATTAATAAGGTGGACATTAAAATTAAAGAATTCAAGGTGAAGATAAGATAAACGCTGGGAAGAAAAACGATATGCCTAATGTTCTCCCTAGAATCAAAATGGATGGTGACGGAATATATATATATATAAGTTATGCTGTGTTAATATCAAAACTTTTGCATTCAATAAAAACAGAAATTAATGCATTAAAGGCGTACAATGAATTTTAAAATAATTATTCTTACATGAAGTATTCCGAAAATTTCGATGATATCCACATTACACGATAAGAAACAGAACAAATAACTATGAAATATTCGATGATTTTTCATTCTAGGCAAAAGGCACAAATATATATACAGAAATAAAGCCAGTAATTCCAGCATCACTAAGATTAAATTTCCCTATATTAATTACCCGATGTGTATATACAGACTAGCAAAAACTTTGCAGTTTGTTTCCTTCAGCCGCAAACATTTATGCGTAATATGTCGATGGATATTTTATTTGACATTCTAAATTCGCTTAAATTATGTCAGAATGTGGCGAAACTTTACTGAACGGAATTCCTTAAATAGTATTAAACTTGTTATTATGAATATTATTTATCTTTATTTTCTACGAATGTAAAAGTTGAAATGCTTACAACGCGCATTCAGAAACTGGAAAATTTTCACATAGTGCAAGTGATTTAAAATTTATATGCATATACGGCAATAGGATGTAATAGACAGTAATACTTAAATTCTTAAGGTTTTTACTTCATTATTGAGGAAAATTATTTAAATATTTAAATAAAATTATTATTACAAATCCGGCATATTAACTTATTTTGAATTTTTTTAATTGTAAATATTAGGAATTTATATTTTAAGAACCAACCTATGGAAAAATCCAAAATTTCGATAAAAAATAGATTTATAAGAAATATTTTTGCGTATTGGGCTTACTGTAAAACATAGTCGTACAGACAGTGACGTTCAGCCCTCCAAGTTCATGGACGTAAAGAGGAATTTCATTTCCCACACACACACTTCCAGAGTGTAGAGGTTAAGAAAGAAAGTTATACAGGTTTAAAAAGGTGGAAAAAGGGTACATAAAAAAGAGTACATATAAAAGGGTTCCTTTTTAAAGGAAATACAGGTTTAAAAAGGGGGAGTACATAAGCTATTTCTCCAGCCTTCTTCGCATGTCTTCGTGGCGTAGTAGTCAGCTTACTGGCGCGTATTCCAGAGGTCCGTGGTTCGATTCCGGCGAAGGCATTGCTCATTTTTCATGTCTCCTGCTTCAAAAATGCCTAGTGTCTCTACACTGGCGCCCGAACTGAAAAGGTGGTGGATGATGATTCTTCACCACCGGGATTTGGGCGATTGGGTCCCCTGAACCCCAGTCGCCCTTTAAAAGGGAGAGTATATAAGATATTTTTCCCGCTTTCTTCGCATGCCTTCGTGGTGCAGTGGTCAGCACGCTCGACGCGTAACCAAGAGGTCCGAGAACAAGAGGTGTTCAATTCCCGGCGAAGGCATTGCTCATTTTTCATGATCAAGGCATTGATCATTTTTTTTGCTTCAAAATAACCTAATGTCTCTACAAGGTAAACAAGTTTTGTGGAAGTTAAAATAAGTAAATTTATTTTAAACTGTTTGTGCAAGGTTTGTCCAGAAAGTAAAGCCCATCATTTTCTTCTGCCGCGAATATAAATCGCACAGCGTTGCCACTTGCACGGGAGGGTGGTCGGATTCTTGGGAACACACTTCGATCTGTGCCAGTCGGCTCTGAGCTCCTAGAGAGTCAAAGTGCCTGTTTCAGTGAACTCTTGTGTGAATGCTCGATCGAAAGCAAGAAAGAAAAAAACTGTCGTGCAGCGATACGCAAAGTTTTATTTCAAACTTGAGAAAACGCCTTCGTAGCCTTTTGCGTTGCTTCAGTCCTGATTTGTCCTAATCCGACTTCTTTTGTTCCCGAAGATTAAACATCCCTTAAAGAACAGTATTTGGGGAACCTGGAGAACATCAACGACGAGGTTACTAAAGGACCTGTGACGGACTTCCAGAACGCATTTAAAGCATGGAAATCGCGTTGGAACAAGTGTGTTAAAGCAGAAGGGATGTATTTCGAAGAATGCTGAGTAATTACAGAATCGGTTCAATACATTTCTTAAAAATATAAGCTCATTACTTTCGGCACAAACTTTGTACAATGAAATATATACCAATTTTTAACAAACTGTGTATTAAAATTGAATTAAGTTTTTGAGCATTTTCAAATGTTTTGTTCATAGTATTTTAAATGTCAGTTACATGTCTTATTAAAGCTATCTTTCTCTTAGTATAGTTGTAATTTTTTGTCAATTTTGAATCAAACAAATCATAAAAAATAATGACATTTCTTTTAGTTATTGTTTGATTTCCATTCATTAAATTTACAAAAGTATTGTTGCGTTTTACGGGTTCGTGAATTTGAGAGTATCCGATGAAAACACGATGCAGAACAATAAAAAGCACAATTTATTTACAAGAATCACTATTTACAGCGCAGTTCCAAAATTACCTTTAAAAGCGTCGAAAATCTACAAATAAATACGCTGAAACAATCAGCAACACAGCTTCAAGCTGTGTTGCTGATGGATACCTTTACAGTTGTAAAGGTAGCTTCACGGCAACACTAAACTTATAATAAACACCGTGGAACAATCACCAATACACTGTCAAGCTATACTGTAAAGGTAGCTTCACGGCAAAGCACTATCTCGATCGCTTTCCGTTCACAAAACTCTCGCGTAGCTTAGCACTCAAAGTAAACAGCTATTCTCACAACTCTCACAACGCCGGCTCTCAGAAACGCAAGGGTTTATATAGCTTTTCCTTAGGTTCCACAGGTTTCGAGAAATATCTCGACAGGAAGTTATTCTAGAAGCTTCCTGATTGGACCATGGGATATCGCCAATTTGGTCGCCAAGTGGGCGATAAAGTCGCCAATCTGGCAACCCTAAAATACACTATTTTATGGCAACCCTAGTGCTATGCCGGAAAGCTTACATACAGGCGCAACCGCCGAATTTTTCGCAACAGTATGCACATTAAAAAAACTCAAATAGTGTGATTTTTCGTTAACATGATAACTCTTTTCAATATGTTAATGAATCGATATATAAAAGTAAAAAACGATATTATTTCCCTGTTATTCTTAAAAACAAAATGCACCGGTGAAATTTTGATTCTGATATTAAATTTGAACTTTTAACCAACTTTCCGATAGATTATGGGGGAATGTAATATTAACCACATATTAATCATTACACGCACAGACTCGTGTTTCCGACTATCACGAGATGTCGATGCTCGTTGAGAATGAGCTTTCGAGATAAAGCATCAAGTACAATTTCCTGCTGGCAAAGTGTAACGCACGTTGCACATAAAACGTGCAATGAATCTGTGAGATATTAAACGTTTGAGCTTTTTTCATGTTTTCCAGTTTTTCGAAAACACATTTTAAATTTTTACAGTTTTATTTTTACAAATTTTGAAATATTAACAGACAGACTTAAAAATTTGAAGTCTTTAGACTTCAAATTGCTAATTTTCTAAGCGGTAATTTGTGTGAATTTAATAACTTAACACCAAAGAACCATTAAAATAAATGTCATTCATTTTTTATGATTTGTTTTAGTCAATTCTGAAACAAATTAGAACTAATTTTAAAGACTTGGGTACCTTTGATGACAATACATCATAAAATAGTCGTCAGTAAAAGTACAACTCTCTCCTTCTGCGCATTTTTTACGAAATTAGGTTAAAAATACATAAATAATCAATAATTTTTAATTTAAATCACCCCGATGGACTTTCGTCAATCAGATTCTAAGAAATATCAAGCGATAAGTCAGGACGGCAAACGGATAATGTTACGACTGCAGATAGCCGCTATGAATGGTATGTTCTTGGGAAGGTAGGCGAAAAATATAATTGAATACTGCCATGCTAAACATTTTGTTTTTCACCACCTGCTAACTGCTGCTGACTCCATATATTACTCGTAGCTTGAATCACCCGCTGATACAACTCATGGAGGTAGGAAATTTACGGGGATTCTTGCCTCCATGATACAACTCCAACGCCCAATGGGGAGGGGGATGACGCCCCACTGTTATCGACGTAGAATGATATTGAGGTCTAGTGTGCTGAAAAAAACCTAACTATTTAATAATTGCACTCACAGATATAAGAATATGCTGCATTATATTGATCCTCAATTTGTTTTCATATATAGCAGTTATTGCAGTAATGAGTGTGTGGCAAATGTGTTTGTAATTATAAATGTAAATATTTCATTACGATGTATGAAACCAATTTTTCTTCCAGGATAACTTTAAGTAACTTTGAGGAAGCAAGCTGTTATTTTGAAATAAAATTTAACGTTAGCCTGTACCAAATTAATGGGAAAACTTTAGCACGAAGTTAAGCATAATTTTGAATTCACTATCAAAGTCAATGTTTCCGGATTAGTTAAATTCTTCTGGAGATGATTGTAACTCTTACTGGTTTAAAAAAGAATTTTATTATTTTGCCCTTTCTATATTTCTTCTTTCGCCGATTAATTTAGTTTAAAATATAGTTACATATGCTTCGAGTTTCAAATTTTATGAGTGAAATGATTGACAGTCCAAGACTGGTTCTTTACTCCTATAGACTTTACTTCCTATAGACTTTTGCTCCTGCAATTCGCTTGCCAGCAAAGAGTCCGCTATTACAAACGTTTTATACGAAATAACGGTGAAAGGTAGTCGGGTTATATTTTTAGTTTTACGAAGTCCTATTGTTACAGTTTCTGCCATACAGTACAGGCTCTGTAATACTCATAGGCAAAAAATAGTTATTAACGAAACGCGGTTTCAATAAAAGGAAAGTTTATGTATGTTTTATAATGTCATGAAACTAAATCTCCATGATGGATGCAAAGCTTCAAATATTAAGAACATAAGGAACTCTTATTGAATGTTTTTAAGAACCTAGCAGCATTGGTCATCTGCCAAAAAGTGGCAAGTCTACTGCGATTGATGAGCTTATTGACAGCAGTCAAGAATAAGGTAGAGGACATTACAAGGATCGATTCTTTGCCTCACCAGTTCTTGATATTAATGCTTTGAAGGCCAGAAAAATAGATCACATATGAAATGTTCCAGTCGAAATATTGAAGAAGGCTAGCAAAGAAGTTTTCAAAAAGTAAAACAAATCAAGTGTTGCGGTTACCTTTTTGAAAACCCCCAATTATAATACACTCACGTTTGTGAAAATTGCAACACCAAGAAGGAATCGTCATAATTGAATGCAATTTAATACACAGTTGAGTGGTAGTGGTACAAATAAATGATTAAATGTTCAAAGCAAACAAACAAGAACAAGAGATCAGAATCAGTATTTTGTGTGGCCACCACGCGCCGCAATAAGTGCTGCCACACGACGTGGCATGGAGTCAAACAAAGTTTGAATGTCTGACTGAGGAAGAGCATTCCATATCGTTTGTACGCGTACCCAAAGTTCGTCTGCAGACGCAACAGGACGAGGATCACGAGCAAGACGCCGACCAATGACATCCCACACATGTTCAATTGGCGACATATCCGGGGAACACGCAGGCCAAGGAAGAAGCTGTACCTGCTGCGCTGCAAAGAAGGATTTAACAATCCGAGCAGTATGAGGGCGGGCATTGTCCTGTTGAAATACAGCGCCTGGCAAGCTTTGAAGGAAGGGAACAGCTTCGGGCTGTAGAACTTCACGGATATACCGGTTGCTGTTCAGATTGCCCACAATTCGTAGCAATTGAGATCGTCTATGATATGCTATGGCGCCCCAGACCATAACTCCGGGTGTTCGTCCACTGTGGCGTTCGATAATGCACTCCGGAAGGTGGCGTTCACCGGCATAGCGTCTGACACGAATGCGGCCATCATGGTACCACAAATTAAAGCGGGATTCGTCAGAAAACACGACATGCTGCCAATCAGCACGCCAGTCTCTATGCTGATTGGCCCATTGTAGCCGCAGGCGGCGATGGTCGTGCGTTAGGGGGATCCTGTATAAAGGAGTCCGTGCGCGCAGTCCACACTGCAGCAGACGTCTACGAATTGATGAAGCACACAATGAAACACCTGTAGCTATTGACCACAGTGCTGCCAATTGTCTAGAGGAAGCTGTACGGTCCGTCCGCGCCATGCGGACCAGGTGTCTATCATCGCGAGCTGACGTCACATTTCGGGGTCCACTCCCGGATTTCCGAGTTGTCCGACACTCGTCCGTCCACTGCTTCCAAACGCGCATCACTGTGCTGCTGTTACGCTGCACACGAGAGGCTACTGCACGATACGACAATCCAGCTTCACGAAGGCCGATGATTCTCCCTCGTTCAAACTCTGTAAGTTGTTCAAATCTCGCTCTCTTTCGTCGACGAGGCATAAGTACAGATTGAGTTAACGTTTACCACTAGCAGATAACCACCGATAACCATACACGCCTCGCTACAGCCGTCTATTTATTCGGATCCATCAGCCGTTCAGAGGGCGCTGCTCAGCATACGCATGCGCTACGGATTTGCAATTCTAATCATTTGCATATCATGCGCTACTTTGCATTTCCTGAAAATTTCAGCTCACTCGCGTAAGTCCTTCATGGTGTTGCAATTTTCACAAACGTGAGTGTAGTTTCCGAGCAAAAAACTTTAATAATAACAGAAACATTTTATGCGCTCCCTTTTCAACTTATATATATATATATATAATATGTGTGTGTTGTAGTATAAACATGCAAATATTGATATATGTATAAATAGGAAGGTCAAGATAAAGGAAAAAGTGAAAAACACTTACATTAAGAGGTCATTCAGAAATTAAATATTGAAAGAAATGAGCAATTCTGTCGCCGGAACTCGAACCACGGACCTCTCGAATACTCGCCGAGCGTGCTGGTCACTGTACCACGAAGGCGTGCTAAGAAGGCAGGAGAAATACCTTACGTACTCCCCCATATAAAGGGCGACTGGGGATTAGGGGACCCAATCGCCAAATTCTGGTGGTGCAGAATCATCACTCACCACCTTTTTTAGTTCGGTCGGCACTGTGGAGTCAAATATTGAAGGATCTAAAAATATGACTGAAGAATAAAAGAAATTTTTCTACGGAAAATAAAAATAAAATTTGCTAAGTAGGAATAGTGACGTATTGATGATATATTAATTTACACTTACAAAACAGCATCTAACACTTTTTGGAGTAATTTAAAAGCACTATAACGACAATATTTCATAAATATTCGAATAAATTTATTCGGTACCTTTTAAATCCATGGTAAACTAAGGGATAACTTAAATTTATTAATTTCAATAATTAATTTTTATTAAAAGTATTTAAGGCATAATAAGCCATTAACTGTATTTTAAGTAAAGATTAGAAGTAATAGATGAATTGTGAACATGCTGAATGGCGTGGTTAAAAAACATTTCGTTTTGGTTTAATATTATTCATAAACAACCGATACTGCATAATATTTGCTTTGCAAAGTGTTCTGAAAATGAGTTTAATGAGCATCCTCGAGCATTTTAATTATAGCATCAGGTAGCAACTCTTTTCAAAATTGAAGCTGCGATATTATTAAAAAGAGTAAATATAGAATATGTATTTTCTTACTCTAATGCACAGAGTAATTCCCTAAATGTGTTAATGGCACAAAATGCATTTGAACTCTTTTAAACTGAATTCATGAAATAAAAAATCATTAAGGCTTTAGAAGGTATTTGAGGAACAAAATGTAGATATAGAAATCGACTACCTGAATAAATTTTAATGTTTAAACCAAGCAATTGTCGAAAGGTTTCATCTCTATAGGCTATGAATTATGAGCATTAAAATGCATGAAGTGTTAAACAAACTTTCTTATGAGATAAAATTATCTTTAAATAAGTGAATTAATGAGTTTAAACTTTATGAAGGTTTAAATACCACTAGAATAATATTAATGTGTTTTAGTAATGAAGTAATTCTTTTCATCATAAACTCTCAAAATACCTTGATAGGAAAACGTACTTCTTACGTTAATTGGAAAAGGAAATTTGTTTCACAATTTTTGAAATTCAGAGTTTATGAAAAATAATGTGTTTTCGTAATGCATAAAATATTTAGTTTTGTTGAAAAACAGAAAAATTTGAATTAATTCATAATGATAATTAATGGTTGTAACTTCGTAATTACAAGTAATTTTATTCTAGCTTGACTTATCACTTTATCAAACTTTTCTTATTTTAGGGGATACAATCAACAAATTAAAATGTCCTAAAACACATGCAAAAATTATCTGATGCAGACAACACATAACTTCTTTTTTGAATTCCTTTTGTAAATTATTTATATATTTTTGCACTTCACTGAAACTTATTTCCTCGATCTTCATTAGAGACATATTTCTAATTACATCGATTCAGCCATCAGTTCGCAGCAAGGCACAAATGCATGAAACTCAATCGTCATTAAAAACTGCAAAATACAAAAAAACCTTGAACATCAAATACAGTTACAAACAATTAAAAAAAGCAGTTTTTACAGTTAAAATTAGAGCTTCTGCGGCAAAACAAGCAATTTCGATCAATGGGCAGGAAGACAAAATTTTCGGTGCACTAAACTCACTGAAGTTGGTTCACCAACTGACTTAATTCACTATTTTTCTAAATGTTTCAAATGTAAACAAATGGCGGCCTCGTTTGGCTTAATCACTTAAACTTTTAACTTGTTGATAATTATATAGCTATTGCATGCAGATTAACTAAAGGCATAAAAACTTTAACCGGAAGATAAGAACAACATAATTCAATCACTTTTAAAGCCAAAAATGCACAACTTACCGGTTTATAAGAAAGTACTGAGCTCACCAAGCTGAGTAACAAAGTGGCAGTATATATATTGTTATGAAATGTCCATCTGCGTTCAGACAGCTTCTCCGCAAAGCGGATTTAGGTTTTCTAGAAAATGGCAAGGGAAGGCAGGATTTCCATATTTGGCGAGAAATCACCCATTTTGGGAAAAATTGGTGCTAACCCGTAAACACGTAAACATTCTAGAACAAATTCTTACCGGTTTCGCCCAGAATGCTCTCGAAGGCAGGCGAAAAAGCTATATAAACCCTGCTTGTACGCGGAGTAGTAGTCTAGTCTAGTGTCGAGTTGGTCGTCGAGGTGTATCGTGAGTTGGTGCATCGAGAGTGCATCACGAGATCCACGTGGAGAGTCTCGAGAGTACGTTGACTTCTGAGAACGACAGAGCCGAGTCGGGAGTTGTACCCTGGTGCTTTGCCGTGAAGCTGGCTTTACAATTATAGCCTGATGGCTGTGTTGTTGAATGTTTCAGCTTGTTTGTCGCAGCATTTCGACAACTGTAAACGTGTTTTTGGAGCTCCCTTGAGTAATACTAGCTAATAAATTGTGTTTTGATTTTTCATCAAGTGTTGTCGTCAGTATCTCCAAATTCATGAAACTCGTACAAAAACGCAACAACTGATGTCAGAAATGGGATTTGAGAGTGAATGCCAGTGACCCGCCTGCAGAAAAAACAGTGGCGGAGGAAATGAAGTTCACAGACTTCTTAACAGCTGTAAAAGCTGGATTGGAAGAGATAAAAGCCGGATATGATGAGACAAAAGCTGAATATGAAGAGTTGAATGTTGGACAAGAAGAGCTAATGATCGAAATAAACTCGTGTCGAGAAGGAATAGCCGGCCAAGAAAAGCTGCTAGAGCAACTCAAACCAATGAAAGTGGAGCTTAAAAAATGGATCAAAAATAGAAGATGTCAAAATAATAATAGTGGCATTTGAAGAATCAAAGGATGAAGAATTGAAGGAAGTTGCTGGTGAAGTGTCTGAGAAAGATCAAGAAATGATGGATGAATCATCTAACTGGGTTACCGAAAAAGAACGAAAACATAAAGAAATAAGAGACGAGAAAGATGCTTTTGATTCTCAGGTGCCTGAAGTAGAAGTGAAAGAAAGTGAAAATGGTACTGTTAAGTTGCTAGAAACTGATAGTGGGGTTATGGAGTCCCAATCAGCAAGTATTGAACCATCTGAAAGTGCATGAGATGCACAGATGGGACAAGCTGTTGCACAGTTTAAGTTAAGTGCGTTCCAGTATTGCAAGAAAATACACCCACTTCACAAATTGAGTGTGTGCCTCAATAGTGCAGGTTGGGCAGACAAGGATTTGATTCTAACCTAGGATACCTCTGCTTGTAAAGAATTGGATTCTGTTTATAACTCGCATACATCAGAACTGGTTTTCTGGAAATAGAGGTAAATTAGCATGTAGTAATTTCTAAAAATACTGTACGCATGATGTGAATAAATTACGGAGTGGGGAGCAAACTGTTTCAGATCTTCCTGTGGATGAAAAATCTGAAAGAACTGAATCTTCAGACTGTGCTATGCAAAATAGAAATATATCTGAGAACTGCAGTGAAAAGGTATTTAACTTAAGCTTGAGACTGCAATTCATTCTGAGATTTAATTTGTATAATTTAAAATTGTTCTGTGGTTAATATGTGTATATAACTTAAACATAGTGTAAATATTTCTTTCTTTAGTTATGTTATTTGTTTGTTTTATTACGTTTTGTTTGTATCGAATTTGGCTTCTCACCAAGGCTTTTACTGCTCAGGACCTGCAGTCCTTGGAAAAGGGCAGTGTTATCCAGATGCTATCCCGTAGACGGATGGAGAACATTCTAGAACAAATTCTTACCGGTTTCGCCCAGAATGTTCTCGAAGGCAGACCAAAAGCTATATAAACATTGTATGACTAGTAGTAGTCTAGTCCAGCCTAGTGTTGAGTTGGTCGTCGAGTGTATCGCGAGTTGGTGCATTGAGAGTGTGCATCGTTGAGGCTGTCAATGTATCGAGAATTCAAGCTTGGAGAGTCTCGAGAGTACGTTGAGTTCCGAGAACGACTGAACCGAGTCAGGAGCTACACCCTAGTTTTTTGCCGTGAAGCTGTCTTCACGGTTATAGCCTGACAGCCAGAGAGCTCTGTTGCTGATTATTTCAGCGTGTTTGTCGTAGTTTTTCGACGACTGTAAACTCGTTTTTGGAGCTGTCCTGAGTAATACTAGCTAAAAATTGTGTTTTGATTCTTTGTCAAGTTTTGTCATCAATCATTCCAAATCCACGAACCCGTACTAAAACGCAACAATATATATATATATATATATATATCTTTCTGCGTAGTCGTGATGGCTGAGTGGAAACAGCAGGAAGAAGACGTTGATAAAACTAATTTCGCCGAATCACCATCTTTATTTTTAGGCACATCAGAATCATTTTTTATAGATAATATACTTTTTGATTATAAGCAATTAGAATAATTTGTATATACACAGAAAAAGTGTACGACGTCATTTTAGGCAAGTAAGCATAGCAGCGTATAGACGTTTGCTGGAGCGACTTGCCAGGAGGAAAGCGTAAGCAAAAGTGTCGCAGTAATTCATAGAAAAAAAGAAGAGACTCAAAATATTTCAGTTCGAGTTAAAAAAGTTTTGGTTTACAATTATTTGATTGAGCAAGAGTTATCTGCATTAAGCGTTAGGTAGGATAGCATGATTAATCTGAATGACGTAATTTAGACTTATATCGCTAATAACATACAGAGAAGAAGTTCCCAAATTTAATGAAAAATAAAAGGGGTTATAGCCAATTAAAATTAGAAGTTTGCTTTCATATTTTTTTATCTCATTCATTCCTCCCTTCAAAGAGAAAAAGGCGGAGCAATAGAGAAGCATTTTCGAGAGAAAAAGCATTAGAGCAGCAAAATATGAGAGATGTAATTTTGAAAATACAAAATATAAAATTAAATTTTGAACAATTAAAAATTATAAGTCGTAAAATTTTGAATTCAATAATAATTTTAAGCACTATATAATAATTGCACATTTTTAGAGTCCTATCAAGAAATGAGTCCAATGAGGGATATTTCAGGGAAGGATTTCCAAAAATTTTTGCTTACAGTATCACAGTTACAAAAATTTTATATACCCATTAATTATTACGAATAATCATAAATCTTAAAATTTTACACCATACTGATTTTCAAAATTATAAGTAATATTTTACATTATAAGTAATATTTAATATTTTACATATTTTGCATTATTTTACATTTTATCATTTGTAATAGCATTACTGATATTGGCCAGGTTTGGGAGAAATGAGGAAAGGATGGCAAGATCCATAGTAGTGCCTTTAATCACAGATGCTGGAATGTACATCACCGGTTTTCTTCATTTCATTTAAAAAAATTACTACTTTCTTTGATATCGGATTTCCAACTTGGTAAGTTAATTTCTAACTGGAGAAGTCAAATTATTTGAACAAAATGGACTTCTCCAATTAGAACTTAACTTGCCAAGTTAGAAATTCGATATCAAAGAAAAAAATAAATTGCTTTTTAAATGAAAAAACGTTGTACATTCCTGAAGCTATGATTAAAGGAACTACTATAAAACTTACCATCAGTTAGATCTCAATTCCTTTTCGATGACGCCGACCACATCGAACGTCATTTCTCTCGAACGTGACCCCTTTTTCACATTTATGCTGCTGTTATGATAAAAAATAGAGGCTTTCAAAAATAAACGCTTGTACGAAATTAGAATAATAAATGAAATTTTTAATATAATTAGGTATTTCCGCATCACGATATTTATATTTAACTTTATTAAAGTTTAATATTATCAATATTAATAAATACATTATCTCTGTCTTTTTCTCTCTATATATTATATATCATATCCCCTGACGAGTCTATGTGAAATGTTAAAGTTGAATAATTATTATGCAATTTTTGTGCAGTTTTTCATAAGTATTTTAAAAAACAAATTTAAAAATTTGATTATGTATTTTAAAGAACTATTTAGCAAATTCAAAATGCTTAATATACCTTATACAAATGTTTAAATTAGTTGCTAACTGTTTTCCTAATCCAATTTTACAGTTAAAATAACTTTTTAAACTTTCCAAGATTTTATATTCTTTACGGGTAATAATGTTTCATTTGGTAAAGTAAAATGCTCAATCTTAAAACGCTTAATTATTCGATTTTATCATATTTTTTAAATCCTTACTTTTTATAGTTCTTATTTAATTACTTTTTAAATAGTTGTGTTTATATATAGGATATATACAGTACTAATTAGAATTACTGCATTGACTAAGTAAAGTAAATTTCCTTTCAATATTAATTTAATTTCTGAGGTTTCAATTTTTACAATCCTCAGCTACAACTAGCAATTACTTCCCAACGCAGCAAATGATGTAGACTTCAAAAACAAAGTTCTATTTTAGTAGCGTGACATAAAAAGAAACCCTAAGAATGCTCTCGCATCAAGTGCATGCATTTACGGCCCCGTTGCGGTTAACGTGATAAAGCATAATTGAATTTTCTTCGTCGCCTTCCCATCGGGAGAACACCATTTGCCAACGTAAAAGAAATTTCACAAAAGAAACCCTGCAAAATCTCAATAATTATTAGCATCAAACTTTGTGGGCTTTTGTCACCCCCCGATAGCTATCGCAGCTAGAGAATACCCATGGACTCCAGAGAGGCTTTCCCTTGTATTTCACAGAAATATAAGAAGTCCGGAGATATTAAATTGCCGTTAAGGTCTGCTAATGTGAAGTCATTTAATTAATGGAGTCTATAAATTTAATGTTCTCCATTGCATTAGCACAAAAGCTATTCTGCGTAAGTAAGCTCTTTCTGAGATTACTGTTAAATAATCTAGCAACCTAGAAAAGATTTTACTTTTGCTTTAAACAAACGAATACTTAAAAGGTTCGCGAAATTACATGTCCATTAATGCTGGTTTAAATCGTGATTCCCACTTAATGAAGAAGAATGTTTTTATCCGACTTTATTCGGTTTGATTTTTAGAGGCTCGGGATCTGTTCATCCATTAAACCCGATTGGAAGCATATGGCATAAACGTGAAGATTGAATCTAAATTTGTTATATAATGATATATTGCAGAAGGGTGAGAATTTCAATAGCTTCATTCAAGCATTTACGCTCTTTAAAGATATATATAAAGATAATCAAAATTCAAGGAATTCAATTAATTTTGTAGAACTTTTGCAAACGATTTTGCATTAATTAAACAATGATTTCACACTAATACATCATGTCATGTCAGAACTGATTAAGGGCTCTAAGCAGAATTTCTTGTTTGTGTTTTGTAATGATAATTAATTATTATTTTTTGTCATTTTATTACAAATATACGAAGTTAGGAAATGCATTTCATGACTTTTTAAACATTACAGCTTTGATAATTCTGACCTAAAATGTTATTCCAAGGAAAATCTCAAGAGTTACCTATAGTGAAAGCGGTAAATTCGTGTACGTTCTCGAGGGAAACAGGATTTTATTCACACTATCAAAGAGGAAACACCCAATAACATCCTTTCGTTCGGCAACGAAGATGAAACTCACGCAAATGATCTGTGTTCATTTTCCTTAAACGCATCGCTACAAGTTTGCGGCTAAATTCTGGAATCTGAAGTTCTTGTATCTAGTAGATCATTTCTCAACTGTATTATAATCTATAAATTATTCTAAGTGAAATTTCGTGAGCTAAATAAAACAGGCAAATCGACAACCATGTATTCGGGGTAGATTTTGTAAAATCCCAATCGATTTCGAGGGGAAAACGGGTCCCCCTTCTTCAGAAGAGCTCGTTGGAGTGCTATCTGCCATAAAAGTGGCTCATGCACGGGGTTCAAGAGAACCTAGATTTTATTCTTGCTACAAAGGAGAAGCCAAGCATGCTTAACAAAACCCGTACATTCGGCATCGAGGATTAAACTCATCATTAAACTCAAACTGTTAAACTCATGAGAAATGATTTTTATTCACTTGCCTTATAGACGCTGCTACAAGTTTGTGGCTGAATTCTGGAATCAGAAGCTCTTAAATGTAGTAGATGATATCTCAACTCTATTATAATATATAAATAAAAGTATGTGCACTCTCTATCACTATGATCAATCATACGAAAGTTAAGAAAAATTTGAATAACAGACTATAAGGTATTCCTATAATAATACTATAAGATAACACACTATACGGTTACTTCCAGTTAAGCTTATAAGATATTTCTCCCGCATTATTAGCATGCTTTCGTGGTGCAGTGGTCAGCACGCTCGGCGCGTACTCGAGAGGCTCGTGGTTCAAGTCTCGGCGAAGGCATTGCTCATTTTCCATCTCTCCTGCTTTGAAAAGATAGCTAATGTCTCTACAAGCCCAGCAGTATTTTAGAACTGAACGCATTTGGATCCTTAAAGATCTTTTTATTTAGGAGCCGATCGCTGAGGAGTAGGCGATAGGCATAATATATTATTAAAATAGTCTTTTTGAATTTAAGCCATATCTGAAATTTATGTTTTGAAAATATGAATTAAAAAACCGCTTCTTAAATTTGAAGTGATGCGGTGTTTTGTTTATTAAAACGATTATAGCGATCTCAGAGATTTTTTTGTCGATTGACAACAGTGAAATTGTATTCATTCATGGGATACCCAGGAGTCGAAAACTTAGGGCTGCCCCTAGTCGTCTCTCGAATTCTTGAGTCAAATCTGCTTTGAAATTTGTTCCATTGTGACATGCAATTTCATTTGGAATACCCGTTCTTGAAAAAATATGTAATAACACCTCACAAGTCGACTTGGCAGAGAGGCTAGCTAGAGGTATTGCCTCTGCCCATCTGGTATGCTGATCAACTAAGCATAATATATACTTATGCCCCTTAGAACTGAGAGCATCAGTCGGACCTATCACGTCAATACTTACAACTTGGAAGGGCAGATCTGGCCTCGTTACTGGGGTGATTGGTGTCCTATCAACAGTTTTAATTGGTTTCCTCAATTGGAACTCTTTACATGCCTCGCAAAATTTCTAAACGTCTAACCTCAGACCATCCCAATAGAAAGAGTATGTAATTCTCTCCAGTCTTCTTTTTATCCCCATGTGGCCACTAAATACAGAGCAATGTGCTAATTACAGGATTTCCTCCCTTCGACTCTTAGGTACAACTAATTGCCTCACACTTTCCCCAAGAAATTTGTCTTTATGAAAGAGCAAGTTATCCACTGTATAATAATTTCCCTTTCGTTTCTAAGCATTCTCCCATGCTCCTACCAGAGATTCACATGTCTCCTGCTCTCTTCTAAAAATATCCGCCTTGCATATTATCCCTGACTGGAGTAACTTGGCTTTTATTTGGTCCCACCTTTCCTTTCTCATCAAGATTCCTTCCCACACTAGTTTCCCTGCGTTTTCCTTCACAGACTTTTCTTTCTCCTAAACTCTGGGATGTTTATGGTTTCTTCATGTAAGTTTCCTACCACTTCACCTATGTCATGTAACCGACCTCCTAACGTGGTGAATACTTCCGGAGAAAGCAACACATCCTCTACCAGTGATTCTGCAACTGCACACAAAATCTCTTGATGTGTGACATTGGCCCTTTCAACTACAGTTATACTTCGTGGAATGTTTACGAAAGGGCATTTAACAGCTGGACCAAAAATACCTTTCAAATATATACTCGATCCTTCCTCCAGTTGGAGACTTTTGGTTAACTCTTTCTTAACCACTGTAATTTCTGTTTCTCAATCAACAACGGCATTCCCTATTGTTCCATTCACACTAATAGCAACCCTTTTTATTTCATGAGTGGAGTTGACAAATAACATACATAAGGGAATATAACGAACCGACAAAGTTGAATTGATCAAGACTTAGGAATGCTTGAAAGTATAGGATCATCAGATTGGTGGCATGCGATCTGGGATGTATATTTGTCAACTTGGTAAAAACAATCTGCAAAAGTTTGGAACAAACACGTGCAACTTACACGTGTAAGCCTATGAAGATCTAGGTGTGTGTTTCGGAACGCCGATAGTTCCAGTGTTAGTTCTTTGGGAAAAAATGTGGGTGTGGAAGTCGGCAAAAATGAAATTTGTTGCTTCGAAGGTGGAAATCGACAGTGCTTCAAAATGTGTGAGTGACAGTGTTTCAAAATGTGAGCTGTGCTTCAAACGGCCTGCAGTGCAATCAATGCTTCATGTTTCTGTGTTTTAGAAAGTGCGTGTGATTGAGAAAATTATTAGTGATAAAGAAATAGGAATAATAAGGTGTGGAAGAAAAAACTCAAGTGAATTCCTTACGAATGTTCGAATGCTGCAAAGCATATTTATAAGTGTAATAATTATCTTCTATGAGGTGTGCTCATGTTCTCTCCTTTAAGTATATTATTTATGATTTTATGAAGAATTTGCTGTTAATGTAAGGGTATTTAAAGTAATTTATGACACAGGAATTATCGATATGAATATCTTATGAGATATGAATTACCTTGCAAGTGCATTTATCTTTTATTATATGAGTGAATGGTCGCTAATTTAATTAATGCATGTGATTTATTTATGAGGTATGATTGCATTAATTCTCATATACTTATATATACACATACATACTTTTTATTTTATTGAATATTTGGATGTAATGCATATTTAATGCATGTACCATGTGTTTATAATTCAATAGAAATGAAGGATTTAACTTGATGTATAACTTTACGTAAGCAGATTCAGTTTTAATTTTATGTTATTTTAATTAAGTTGAAATACCCTACAAAATCCCATGTCATTTTTGACCAAATGTAGAAAGGCTGATCCAGTCGCCCTTGCAGAAGAGTTTGGGGTTGAATTGCTACCCACATTTAGAATTCTGGACTTGAGGGAAAACATTCTTGCTAGTGAAAGCTATGAGGAGCAGGTAGCAAAGGATCTTCTGAGTGTGATCATTGCAGATAGGGAGGAAAAGGACGAGAAGGAAAGGCAAGAAAGGAATATAAACTAAGGTTAGAGACGGAGGAGATTGAGAAGTATAAGGTAGATTGCCAGGACCGTTACTTGAATAGGAGTACTACACCAGAACTGGGGGAGAAGGGAAAGGAAAGATCGGTAAAGGAGTTAACGAGGACAATTAGGTTATTGACGGTAAAGGTTCCAAGCAGAGCAGATGGCTGGGACTATTTCTTCTTCAGTTTAGAAAGAGCTTTTGTCAATGAAAGTGTCCCAGATGAGTATAAGGCCAAAATTTTGATTCACCTTTTGGGAGATAAGGCTGCAAATTTACTAACACTGATAAGAGAGGATAAGTATGGGGATTATGAGGAAATAAAAAAAAACTGTCCTCAAAGAATTTAAACAGGTCTCAGGTATGCCTGGAGAATTTCAGAAAAGCAAGACGAAGTTCAGAAGAAACTTTTGTCCAGTTTTCTACTAGATTAACTGCTATGTGAAATCAAGGGGGGTGACAGACTTTGAAGGTCTTAATCAGTTGGTGGTAGCGGACAAAATCTACCAGATCCTTCATACGGAAACTGCAGTACACATAGGTATAAGGCAGGGAGAAACGTGGTTCAAGCCAAGAGAACTTGGAAAGGAGTGTGACATATTCTTTGCAGCTCAATGGAATCCTACAATGTACGTAGTGAAAGCTGGTGAAACTAAGATGATTAATCAGGCACTAGGTGAGAAACCTAAGGTTGAAGAGAGACGAGGTGGTCGGCATGGGTCAGAAACCATAGGTGGAATAGGGAAATACACAGGGAGCTTTAAAGGTTTAACATGTTTTGTATGTGGCTCAGCTTCACATTTTAAAAGGAACTGTCCTCAGATTAAAGGTTCCAGGCAGTATAACCGAAATGAGGAAAAGGATAAAGCCAGGGTAAACTGGGTAAAAGAAAGGTCAGGATAATGATATCCTAGAGAATAAAGTTGTGGTAGCCCGAGTAAAATTGTATTCATTCATTCGTGTTAGAGGATTAGACACAGTAGTTAGCAAAAAAGGAGACAGTACTACCCGAAAATGAAACTTGCCTAAAAAGTGGCAGTCATGTTTATGAAATCAAAATATTACTTTACGATGAAGAAATGTACCTGTTTCTACGATATTTCGTGCATGTATTTTCAAGTAAAAATATGTTAAATTTATAATGAAATTCAGCTTGTTTGATAAATTTTTGCTTCATAGTAATAAAGATGATATTGTTAATCTACAATGTACAGGAATTTATTAAGAAATAGCGAAAAATCTAAATTCACATATACAGCTAATGCTGTTATTTTCCAATTTACCTTTAAAAACAGGTAGTTATAACTTAACGCTATATTATCGTAGTTTAATAAAGAATTATTTCATATAAAAATGTTTCAGGCATAGGAAAGTTATTTTATTTCAGTATGCTTTATAGTTCAGCTTTAAGCTGTAATATACCAAAGTAGAAATTAACATATTTTTTAATGTCCATATAAGTAACATATCACTAGTTAAGTTATAATTAATAAAATAAAATGTAATAGATTTACGTAAATTTAAGGATTTTATTTTATACTTGTTTCATATTTATGATTTTCGATTAAAGAAATTAAGTATATAAGTTTTTGCATATATCATTCGAAACGTTCAGTTATGGTAAATATTTTACTTATTTTTATCTTTAAACTGAAAGGAAATTTGTAAATTTTAAGTATAGGCACATTTTGTAGAAAAAATTTATAACAACAGAACAGTTTGTTTTGAATAAATACGCAAATTACATTTGTAACAATTCACAATACATAAAAATGCATAATAAATAATACATAAGAAAAAAGTTACTACATTTAATTCTTTTACAAAATAATAAAGTATTAAAAATGAATTTTTTACTTGTCATGAATATTATCAAAGGATTATTTAAAGCGTTCAAATAGCATAGTTTAAATCCTAGCATATATTACGTCATGTTAAGAAATAAGAATATTAATTATAAACAGAAACAGAAAGATATGTTTGATATAATTTGATAATTAAAGTTTTTTTATACACTTGTAATAGAAAATTCATTTCAGGGGTATATTTTTAAACGTGTTTGCTAAATTCCACGAAAAGTAATCTCAATTTTTGATGTTATGTTCGTGCATCCATATGCAACATGATATCCCATATTTCCAAAAATTTAAAAAACAGAAGTTGCTATGACGAGTCATAGAGGTCGGAGAAATGTGACCTCCGAGGATTCACTTTCTGAGTGAATCTAATCTCTGAGTGAATATCTAAACCTTCCCTCCTATTCTAACCGCTTTGGTATTATCAGATGAAAAGTGCGCGAACGTCCTTCTTCTCCTTGGAACGGGATTTTATGTTTTTTCTCGTAGAACTGTAACTATCTATAGAAACGCGAAACATTAACCTTGGAATATGAATCTAAGTTAAAGTTCATAACTTTGTAAGCTTTCGCTTACAAATATTTGTGTTTCGTTTCAACAGTGTGTTGGTATTAAGAAATTAGCATCGAAAAATATATTTAAGATAGAACAATATGAAATTTTCTATGCAATTTGAGCTTTATATATTTTACTCCATGTTGCCGACAAATGGTGGAATTTTTCAAAAGATTCTATTGATAAACAAATAAATGAAATTAATAATAATAAAAAACTTTCAGTTGATAATTTATGCATTTATTTTTTAAATTCGTTTAAAGTGCACAGTGAACAAATATTTTTTCATATCGAATATCTCATATCCATATTACATATCAAAGTGATAAATTTCATCAAGCTAAAAAAGCGTCTCTTTTGTTGAATAAACAAAACTTTTGTTTCAATAAGCTAAGTACTTTTCTTATAACAGATGCAAGTGTTTCATGCTTACTTAAACCTTGACAGTGTATAACTCCACGTATGGTTCTGTTCTTGATGACTGAAGGACTCTATATTT
Source organism: Stegodyphus mimosarum (assembly GCA_000611955.2). Lineage (NCBI taxonomy): Eukaryota > Metazoa > Arthropoda > Arachnida > Araneae > Eresidae > Stegodyphus > Stegodyphus mimosarum. The sequence goes on along the minus strand of KK113594.1, from coordinate 120,446 downwards.
TTCCTTTCGAAGTATGCTTTGAAATTAAAACCAGGTATGAAACTTAAACCGTGACTTATTTTGGTATCAAAGCACTGATAAACTATCATAAAGAAAATTAATAAGCACATAATTAAACTCATTTAAATATTTTGCCAGCATTTTCTGAGTTATTTGTTACATGGACAGAAGGAAAAGTTGTTTAAACAAAAGAATAATTTCGAAAGGTCGCAGAGATGGTATAGTGGTTAGAGGAGCCTACTACGGTACCGAAGGGCCCGGGTTCAAATCCCGGAGAAGACATGTTTGTAAATGTATAGTGTCGGTGCGGAATGCGGCACTTTAAAACTTTAAATATGCGGCAAGCCGAAAGGCCTCTCGTGTGGATTGGTGGGAGAGGAGAGGAGTGGGAGACCCCTGGATTCCCCCCCGGGGCGCTCTCCCTCAAAATTGGGAGTGGAAAATAGAAGTCCAACCTCTCTTCAGAGTAGGTTCTGGCATTCATTCTTCCATGGGGTAATGGACACGACAACAATAATTTCGAAAAAAAAGGAAAGTTATATTTAGTTGAAAAGGAAAACAAAGTATACATTTATACTCATTTATTCCAAAAAACAATGTTAATGATCTCATTTTTTACCATTTCCAGATTACATACGAGCAAAATATATAACGAAATAACTTAATGTAAAAACGTGCATTGTAATCATAAATACATTTATAATTTTATTGAATAATATTGAATATGTTTTGTTGAATACAAAAACCACAAAGAAATTTTTAAGCTGAAAATTCGCCTAATTGCTTCAAAATTTTCTACGGCTTTCAACAATGCCATTTGACAAAAGATTAATAAGTAGTCTGAACTTAATACAATATGTAAGCCATAAACATTAAATTAATGTGCTTGAAAACTCACACGTGCAAAAATAAAATATGTTACATGACTGCACCAAAATGTATTTGTCAAAAGCGTATTTTTCCTTCTATTTAAATGTGTTTTAAATAGCGTTGCCCTCCCATGTGTGACTTTTAAATGCAAAACATTTATTTCCTTAATTATGAAAATAAAACATACGGTAGATGTTTACATATTCAATAAAAAAAACACGGCTGTAATAAAAGAGTAGCTGGTATGGCTTGTAAATAACTTTTAAGAATAAGTTTACTTTTCAGCCTGCCTGAGAAACGCAAGTAGAAAATATACGAAGTGAATAAAAATATTCAGCTAATAATAATAATAAAAAAATCACAATATTCAGTTCACCGTAAATCTAATATACACCTCATCCACACTGCGCCGACCTGAGCTTAAATTAATTAATATCTGAAATATGTTAAATTCATCCAATGAATTTCAAAAATAAATTAAATTTTTTAAGTTTATCAATGAAAGCTAGAATCTACGAGGACTAAATATCCAATTCAATACGCAGCACACATAAAAATAATGATGAAAAATTACGCAATTTTTCTCATAGCTGAGCTCGCATAAATTATTTCAAGAACGGTATATTTTACAGATCTATGGCCTTAATTCTTCTGTCTCCCAATTAATTTCTTTTGTTCTTTGATACACTTCAGGTTTTCTAAATTGATTAATAAAAGTTCTTAAACATGTGGCTCTTCGAGATTTGCAAGAAATAAACGTTTTCCTTTCTCCTAATAAACTTAAAATAACTCAGTTTTACATATAATATTGCAAAGCGTCATGTTTATTTTCGAAATCCATAGAACATTAACAAACTACAAGAAAGGGATTAGATGGTTGTCACTCTTATAATGACAAACTATAAAAGAAAAATAACAACTGGGGCTTGTTTCTAACAAAGGCATCATGTGATGTTGCAGACTTTTCTAAATATTCACATCATTTGATTGCATTGTAATTTTTTGTTCAGTTTTGCAATATTGTATTGTTTTGTTTAGTTATTTGCTTATTCGTTGCTTTTAGGATAATAGTTTAGAATTTATTTTGTATGTAACTAAATCTGGAGCCACATGTTCTGCATACAAATGTTAATTTTATAGAGTAATTTACATCTTTCATGTCTGCGTCCAATAACGTTTAAATCTGAAAAATACTTCCAGTAGAACACCAGATATGGGCAAATATTTTCCTAGCAGATCTTCGAGAAAAATGCCGTTGGTAAGTTGACTGAATTTGGCGATTTTTCACCAAACTTCTGTCTTTCTGAAAAATTTGTGAAAACGTATATTAAAAGCTTCTACCATCGACAATCCCTGAAGCTTCCAGAAGCCCGTGCTTCACTATATAAACGCAGCTTTGGGAGCTTGGATGAGTCAATTGATAATAAACTGTGAGATGTGTCCGTTTAAAGTGATGTAAAGCTTATTCTCTAAAAGATATTAGGCGCTTTCTGCACTAAAGAGGTAATACTTAATATCCGCGTTCTCCTTGACCTATTAGCTATTTCTTTTACTGTATACTGTGATGTTTTATTATAAATTGTTTATCCCATCTTCCTTATTTAAAGTGATTATTTAAAGAGATATCAACAAATCCTTAGCTTACAACCATATTTAATCCTTTCTCTACCACAACACTTAATTATAATAGGAATTTAATTTTTCGGTGCTTCGTATTATGCTTCCGACCGTGAAACAGTAGCCAAGTAAGCAATTTAGCACAAGTAATTGATAACGGGGACTCATAACATCTGCACTTTAGTTTGATGAAACACCGACTGATTTTTTATAAGCCATCGTTAATGTTTTTTTTATGAACAAGGATATAAACTAACTATTATTGTTGTATTTTTTCTTGCATTTTGAACAAAACAGCAGACACTAGATTATTTTGAAAGATATGGCACCCTATCATAAAAAAAGAGGTTTATCAATGAATAAGTTATAATCAGTTGAACTTGGCCGATGAAAGAGTAATAGATTAGAACAGTTACCTGCAGGAATTATGTACTCATAGCAGTTTACACAGATCTTCTGGTAAAATCGGAGGTTCTAAAAAAATAGGAGAAATCGACGAAACCCTTTTTAAGAAGTGCGAGAAACACAAAGCGATTCGAATACTGATTGTTTATTAATAAGCATTCTTTGAATTTCCGTAGAAACGATTGGCACAATTTTGACAGGATTGCAGCCAAGTCCGAAGCTTTAATGGCAGCCAAATTTTACAGTCAGTGATCCCATTAACCCAATACATAAGCACCAGTTTTTCTTACACTCAACTGTATACCTTGTTCAGTACAGAATTATTCACAGATTTTTTCGTCTTTCTCACCTGCATGCTCTTTAAACATTTCTTACCCTATTTTCCTCTGCTTTGCTATCTAGCTTATTACGTAACACATCATTCTGTATATTTAAAAAACTGCCCAAAGAAATTAGAATAAACAAACATGTCGAGAAACATTAGATAATGCCTCTGAATATCAGGGAGCCTTTTAAGGTCATTTGTCAGTGGTGGAGGTGAAAAGTATTTTAATGTCGCTTTTTATATACATTGCGGGGAGAAGAAGGGAAAGATTTACCAAGAAAACGAAAAAATGAAACATGATTCTCAAAGTATAGTTATTATTAAATATATTAATTTAATATAAGTATTCTCAAAATATTCAGCTAAAAAAATATAATGATGAGTAATCAAGAAGTTGAAAAAAAATCTATGGACAAAAGTAAATATGTTACAACTCACAAAAACATACAAAATTCGTAGTTACCAGTGATTTTCAGCCTAAATAGTAATCAGATTTCTTTGACTGTTGTAATTCTCTTTCATTCGTAATGAAATCAATGTGAGATTTCTGCGATTTTTAGAACTTAGGTCAATCAATGCTACTCCTCGCGAGTACTAACGTTTCGTGAAGACGCACTTTTACTTCAGGATTAATATGATATTATATTACATCAGAGATTCTCAACGGAGGTGGTCCGGTGCTGCTGCCATGGGGATCGACGAAATTTTAAAGCGGATCGATGACGCTCTAAAGGTTGATTCGGTGTGGACAGTCTAAATCTGCATAATCAATATTCTGTTTATTACAAAGATGGTATTAATAAAATGATGTAAAGCTGTGTCATGTAGTAAAGAAGAAATCATATTATAAAATAAATATGTAAATACACTAAATTCTTAACATTAAATCAATAATGTTTTCTAAATTAATAAAATTTTTAATGCATAAACGTTTTCTGCAAGAAATGCAATATTAAGAAATAGAACGCCAGAACACAAGGAAACTATCAAAAAATTTTGAAAAACGCAAAACAAGAAAGAAGCCAAATATCTTTAAACACGGTGATTTAATAATAAAATTAAGCAATTTTAAGCTAAATATTAAAATAATTGCACGAATAATGCAATAAAACAGATTGTCGAGGATTATCAAAATATTAAGAAATAATATTTATCAAATATTAAGAAAGAATTATATTTCTATATTAAGAGATAATTATATATGCATACTGAGAGGTAATAATTATTATTATGGCAGCAGATGTGTTCTATTGCAGTAACCCAAACTAGTGCTGTAATAACCTAAATTCGGTAGCTTTAATTTTAAACTTTAATTTTGTCCGTATAGTAGTGCCAAAAATGTAACATCTTTAATCGGGAATTACATTCCTTCAGGATCATATTTTAGCAGTGGAAATTAGTTAGATATTCAGTGACACAGAAGCAGTAGTAAATACAAATTTCGTGAATGACACTCGCGAGTTCCTTGCTGCAGAATAAGACACAAGAAGGAAATAACTATCTAAATTCATAAGTTATTAATAGATTCATAAGTAATAATAGTCATAAGTTATTAATAGATGGAATGAGTAGAGAGTCAAAAACATTTCCGTGAGCAGGAAAAATGTCCATTATTTCGCTAAAATACACAGCTTAGTTTGTAGAGATATTAAGTATTTTTTTAAAGCAGGAGAGATGAAAAATGAGCAATGCCTTCGCCGGTACTCGAACCACGGACCGCTTGAACACGCGCCGAGCGTGCTTACCACTACACCCTGAAGGCATGACAAGGAGGAGGGAGAAATACCTTATATACTCCCCCTTTTAAAGGGCGACTGCAGATTAGGGGACCCAATCACCAAACCCTGTGGTGGAAAATCATCATCCACTATCTTTTTTAGTAACGCCACTGTAGAGACATTACGTATTTTTTTTATAGCAAGAGAGATGAAAAATGAACAGTGCCTTCACCAGGACTGGAACCAGGGACCTCTCGAATACGCGCCGAGCGTGCTGATCACTACGCCACAAGGCATGCCAAGGAGGAGGGGAAAATATCTTATAAATTGACCGCATATTATTTCTCTGCCTATTATTTATTCCGAAGTGACAGTGGTTAAAAAATTTCGCAAAGAATTTGCTTCTCAGCATCCTTCAGAATTCAGTTACGTCCCTTCAACATAGCAAGGTGTTCGACGAGGAATACAGCTTTCTTTATGGACGAATGTCAATGAAGTTGCGCTAAAAATATTGCTTCGAAAATGCTACGCAGTGCCGGCGAGCAAAACCTAAACAAACAAAGGCCCAAAACATCACCCTTCCCTCGTCACCTTCATCTAAGGAGACAAGAAAGGTAAAAGATACGAACCCCAAAAGAGGTTGCTTATAGCTGGCGTCTCTTGTGGGAACTCGGAGTAAAAATTGTGAGAGCTTGCCTTCACCAATACATCAGACACAACCATCATATTAATTAAAATCGTCAACTAGAATCTGTGATTTTATTTTTGAAACCTTTCTTATGTTTGAAAATTTAAAAAAAATATAAATAAAAAAAAAACAAAAAAACGTAAGTCTGGAAGCTTTCAGATTTTATATTGCACCCAAAGAGGTGTTTTTTCATTTACATATATATACGTTTTTCGAAAGCATTTGGGCTAATGTTCCTTTGGGCTAAAAATATTTAAAAAGGCCTAAATTTAGAACTTCCGAGAGTCAGCGTCTTGCGCTTGAGATGAAAATGTATTTTCCGTACAATGTTGTCATTGCTTCGAAATCGTTGAGTCTGTTAATCAAAAATTCGTTAAAGTTTCGCAAAATATGAACTACATAATAAAACAAATTCGAAATATTAAAGTTAAATTAAAACAAATCTGAAAATTTAAAATCGCAACAAAAGTGATTCGCTGTTTACAGTGAAACGCCACAAAATGCCATTTTGAGACTAACAGCTCTTCTGGGTTACCGACCTTTTGGGTTAATAAACTATTTTATCTGAACCTTCGTCCATCTTCCTGATCAAATCGTTATCTTTAGGTTATTTATATGCAATTATTTGTATTATGATTACATTGTATATCGTATATTATAGAGGAAAATGTAAAGGTATCACAGAAAAAAAATATCATTAAAAGCGGTCAATGCAAGAAAATGGTTGAAAATTCCTTGCACTACATTAAACTTCTCAACTTTGTTTATCTTTAGATTTAATACAATGCGCCGAATCATTTATAAGATAATGCTGTGTTTTTCTGTGTAAATTCTTAGTATGGCTTTACCTTCCCTTTGCAGCCATAGCTTTCTTTAATCATAACATCGTATTTCTGTCATGACAAGTTGTTAATTCATCGATTTTCCCATTTCTTTTGACATAAAGTTTGAGCCATAATACATCCCTTTAGATATTTTTTATATTCCCTTTTCCTTTGTCTCTCTCATTTTTTTTCCTAGGAAGAGTTTAAAAAAGTATCTTCCGTCTAATTTTTCATGCAAAGATCAGAATGTGAAACTTCACTTAAAGAAGAATTCTATCAAGAATAACTTTCTGTCACTTTCGACAGAGTCTTAGTTTTCAGCTTATTACATATGAAATGACTAAATTGCATGGCCACATAAGGATGTATGTGTAAGAATTCTTATTCGTAAGGGCAAATCTCACAATTCAGTTTGATATAAATTAAATGAGATATTTTTTTCATAATAATTCCTTACTACGAGGCCGCATTATAGTAAATAAGAAAATAATTAGCTTATATTTTGTGGAACATATAAACGTCGAGGAAATCAGTAAATCAAGCAGACAACTCTTGCCACTGTCCTCTATAAGAGATAAAAGATACGATTAAAGGAAGAAACTTTAACTTTCTATACTTTTTACAAATTGATTAATGTCTGTCGGAATTTTTTAACGAAAGTTTCTTGATCCGAAGTTTAATAATATCACCATTTAAGGTTAAAAAGTGAATTTAAGGAAGATAAGTTTGGGCTAAAAATAGAACGAAGTACAAAGGCATTGAAAAATAAGCAATATAAAATGGCTTTCTGTATGACAAATTCCTTTTTCTTCTCCTTCGTTTTCCTGGATGCAAGAAGTGATCCATCAAAGTCTTGACGTGGAATTTTTTCCCCTTGTCACTATACTTCTCAATGCACTCACTATGTGTCAACAAACAATTGCTGAGATAGTCAAACAAGAAAGAAGTACAACGAAGGGTACAAAAAAGTGCATTTACCTTGTCTTCTAATACATTTCAAGCTACTGTCACTATGAGCTTATTTCGAAAATGCTGATGTTATGGCTTTTTGTTTTTATGTAGCATTTGATTAAAGATTTCCAAATGACGGTCCTTTTTCTATTCATACTCTTGATCCGCCGAAAATTAATGTTTCGGCAAATGATTTCTTGACCGTGTAGGAACATCTAATAATGAGACCAAAAATATCTTGATCAGTTTTTGTTCGAATAATGCATAAGCAATAACGAGGGATTTTTAGATGCTGTGTACTTTTATAGCTGAGCAAATAACTAGGTAATAAGAATTTAATGGCGAAATGTGTTGTGGAGGTAACGCCACATGAATGAAAACTTCAATAATGCAAATACAAGCCTTATTTAGTACAGAAAGGAAAACCCTGATGTGTATAACACATGACTTCCTTGTACGGAACATTTTGAATTAAATCTACTACCTCGATAGCATATAAAGCACAACAGAATAAATGCACTCTATAAAATTCACTATATTTGCTTTACCATAGCGACACTCTGGAGCTAGGTTCATTTAACAGCGTTATATTTCATTCATTTTATAACTCGGAATGCACAAAAATTATGTATATCATCTGGAGAAGTACCTAATCGTTGCCACATGTTCTATTCAAATGCTATAATAAATCTAAAACGATGTGTAAAAGAAAGTAAATAAGCAAAAAAAAAGAAACAGTTTTTCACAGACGATTCAGTATTTCTCACTCAATTAACTGTGTTTTCACTTCGCGGCAAGGCAAAAATACATAAAAATTCAAAATATCTATATGAAAAATTACGAAGTAAATTTTAAACACTCATTTCCTCGAATAAATTCCAGAATGGCTTTGTTGTTGCAAAGCTTAGTTTCTCTAGCTTGGCAATAAATCCACTATTCCCCTAAGTTTCAAATGTGGCTGCCAGGGAAAAAATGATTATTCTTAGCCGCACTTAAACAACTTTTAAATTGCTGTTAATTTTATAAATCTTGCATGCAGATTTACTAAAGGCACAAAAACCTTAACCGGAAGATAAGAACAACATAATTCAATCATTTTTAAAGCAAAAAAGCAGAATTTATCAACATATAAGAATAAAAAACTGAGCTCACTGAGACGAGTAACAGACTGGATACATATATACATACATTTATATACGTTTAATGCGGCCGATTGCAACCAAGATAGGAGGTGCACATCTACATGTTATAGCAGTCCTATATATAAAATGTCGACGTTCTGAAATTGCTCGATTTTGAGTTATGCGAGATAAATACATACATACGTACGTTCGCACAGACGCCACGAAAAAATCTCTTCAGAATGCATTTTAAATCAGTTTTATAATTTTTTGGGGAAAAAAGCCTTTTATTCTGTCCTTACGTACGGATGTGACGCAAAAACATCTTCAAATTGCGTTCGATAGTGGTCAAAATGGATATTTTCGTTGAAATTATACCAGAAATTTTTCGCGATGACAATACTTCCTTCGTACGAGGAAGATAAAATTATGAATGCTAGTTTTACACACTCCTGAGTTTCGTAAATGTATTTCGATACGTATAAATAATAGCATTTTATCAGATATGGGGAGGAATATGATTCAGCGTATAAGTTCTCAAAGAATTTCTCTTCTATATTTCGCAGTTCCAGAGGCTTTTAGTAACTTGTTGGAATTAAGGAATTCGACTTTGGAGCCCGCTGCCCGCTTTCTGATTAGAAGAAGGCTTCTCAATGCAGTTATCACATTTATTACATATACAGATGTCCATTTCATTAGTATGTTTATTTAATCCGTATACCACCAACGTGTTCAAATTATTTCAAATAGGTATTTAGTTTCAATTTAATATAAAAATTTGGTTCTTAAAACTGTATTATGGTGGACAGACAAACAAGATAAGCATATAAATTCACAAATATTTTTTTAATATTTCCACTATATTATTCTTTTAGTTTATAAGCATTCCTGGAACACCTAGTTATATTTGCCTGTAACTAATGAACATGTCTAAGCTTAATACGTATAATTTAAATGCTTTAAGAAAGTTATGTCAATATAGTTAAGAAAATCCTGTCAATGAAGAGTGAATTTTGCATTTGTATTCGTAATAAATATATATAAGAAAATTGGTCTAGTTAGAATTACATAGAATTTCGTCTTTAACAATAAAAATTTTATGTACGTCTTAAGAATTGGCGAGGCGTACTTAATTAGGCTGATATCAAGAGCTTCGGATGAGGTGTGTCGTACTGCTTGGTTATGAGTTCACAGTACCTCTCAAAAATAGTCTCGAATAGTAGCAAATGAGTACACGACACTAACAGGTGGGTTCCCTAATTCAAGGTACAGGAAAGTTCATCAGTCTCGAAAATCGTCTGTCGAATCAGAAGGCTCCGAAGGCAGACACTCGACTCTTAACTGAAGAGCGCAGATACAAATCATCGAAATCACTCAAGAATTCACGAACCGGAATCAAGAAAACTACTTAGGAAACATTCTCTTTTTAAATATTAGTAATCTGGAACATCACATTGTTTCCTCTCTTCTTCGCATAGCACACACTAAATAATAGTCTCGAACACACACTAAATGAGACTTTAGTTCAGCTGGTTATCCTTCGAGGGCCTGACCTTCCGTTAGATTTTATCCTCTTTCTTACAAATAGTTATCATTCCAGTTTTCAAAAATCCACTCCGTTCTTCTACGCAATACCTACTCCATAACATTCTTTTCGTCCTTTCTTTTTTTCATGTCTAAATAAATAAAAAAAAATATTTACACCCCTTTTTTACTGTTACTCGCTTTTTTTTTTCGTTTCACGCCCCCTTTTTCTCAACATTATTCCATTTATCCTTTCACTTAATTTTTAAGCAAAATTGACTTCTGGTGCAATCATACCTCACGTTATCTAACATTGATCGAAACGTGTGTGGTACCAATTTCACTAAGGCCTATTAGAACCAAGGAGAAAATTAAAATTACGCAGCACGCTTTCCCTTCTTCACTCTGAGAGAGAGAGAGAGGGATTAACGTCTTTTAACTCTTCCAGCGCAAGGCAGGAGACTCAAGGCATTGAAGGAAATTTTATTAAGAAATAATAGGCCCCGTAGACATTCTGTTTACACTTTTTCGTGTTACCGAGTCCACAAGTTATCTTAAAGATACATAATCCCAAGCTAATAAAGAAAACCCTTTTCTCAAATGTACTGCGTATTTCTCCCAACCTACAAAGTTTTTTACTGCATGTTTTACGTTACGTAATTTCAACCCTCTATCTACTCTACAATCGCACAAATAATAGTTTTTTTTTCTTTCCATTCCTTTATACCAAGCATCTAACGACTCTGAAAAGATTTGATGCATTAGAATGATGGAAAGTGTCCTCAATAGTAAATATTAATATTTCAGCGCATTCAACAAATTTAAATTACTCTATATGCTCTGAGTGGTCAGTTTGATATTGTTTTTGTTATTAGTTGCTAGTACGAGAATAACTGATTTTATTTTTACCCTAATTTTACGTTAACCATAACGTAATGGGCGATTATTAGTAATGATAACCCAATTTAACGATCATGTTAACATGTTGGGAAGAAAGAAAGAAAAGAAAATGATTATCAGTTATTTATTAAATTTTCTTAAGGAAATTAAAGAGGACAAACATTTTATTATAAACATAACATTTTATACTTAAGCAACTATTATCAAGGCACAATATTATAAAAATTGGAAGGGTTAAAGCACTCAACTTAAAAGTTAAAAATGGAAAAATCGATTACATATTACTCTTTTGCGGAGCAGATTTGTCAAACATTTCATGAGCTTGTGGGGTGTTGCTTATTTTATTCCAATGTTCAATCTTAGAATCCCACAAACACTAACAAGCGCATAATCGCTTAAATGGGAGAACGAACAAGTAAGACATAAGAAGGGTTAACAACTACCCTTTATTTCTCAGAATAAATACAATCAACTTCTAACTCGGAGTATACACAAAGCCCTCCACTCTGGCTTGAACTTAAATAATTATGAATTTAAAATAAACTAAGCTTAACTAAAGCTATCTGAAAGATATAGCCGAAGTTATCAAGTTTCTAAGTAGTTGGCCCCTAAATATTAATTAAATCGGCGAAGCCAAGCAAGGGCCTAAAGTATGGTCGAACGTAGTATCCTAAGAAAGAACGTAGCTAAAAGGCAAAAGCGCTTTAGTCAGGAAAATCAGACTCTCTCTCTCTCTCTCGAAGTCGGCGAAACATCGACTTAAATAGTACTCTTACACATTTCCATTAATTGCTCTTCTGAAATTACATTCTGGTAGGAAATTATAAGCTGAAATTAAAATAGATAGGAAAGGTGCATAACTTAAAATAACTGTTAATAAAATTAGGATAAACCTTACAAGCTTCATATTGCAGTCACACCTGGAGAACGAAACAGAACGGTAAAAAGCTGAAGACAAAGTACAAAAACATAACAATGGAAACTGTTATGTTATAATTTAAATCTTTGTTAACCTGGTCAAAGAAAAAAACATTCTATACAATATCTGGTCCTTAAAACAATTAAAAGCAGTGCGTTAAATTCGAGATGTCAGCTGTTTCATTGACAAGTAGTCACAAGCAAACGAAGATTATAATTTTATAATGGTTTATAGAGACCATCTAATGAAATTTATTCATTAAAAGACTTTCAAACAAAAAAAGCAGAGGAAAGTGTTTGTCATCTGTTTAATATGTTTACAATATTTGGAGTATCATACATATTTTAAAAGACAGTCGTCAGAAATTATAGTAATAACATTATTGAAGGCGTTTGCAAAATTTGTTGTGATCTCATAATTGTTCATAGAAACCCAGGATTGTCATTTACAAGGCTGAATTGTAAATATGACATTGTAAATATGTTATTCGCCTGGCTTAACATTAACGGGAAAAGGCTAAAATCCACTCAAGTTATGAAAATTCAGACTAATGTGGAATAAGTCGCAATACCTATGAAGCTATGCTGAGGTAGTTAAGGGTAAGGTAAGCTTAAGTATGATAACAGGAATATTATAGCTGCCATAAATTACATTAAAATGGAAACTAATATAAATTAGGCCCAAAATATGGCATTTTGAATCAACTCGTCGCAAAGAATATATTTATAATCTGTAAGGAAATTTTGATTCCAGTTAACGAAATTGCATTTAATGCAATAAGAGAATGTACTCGCGAGAATTCTAATTTTAGGTATTCGAGGTTGCCAATATTGCAATTATATAAGCAACTTTAACTCAAACCGCTGCTAATTCAAAATACCTGGAAAGCTTTAGCTGTAAAATTAAATAATTTGTTTTTAATTTTTGATAACGTATAGGAACTTCTCTGCCTGATCAATAATGAATGTATCTTACGAATAACAATCTTAAATATTATGAGACTATTTTTATTACTAGCACCAGACCTTGCTGATAATTATAAATACTGAGAAGTAAATGTGATTATTACGCACTGTTAATCACATTAACCAAAATGCGCGGTTTTTATTAATAATAACTGATCATTGTTATTATTATTAGCATGATTTATAGAGGCTGTTCGCACATTTCTTAGACGATGTATAGTGTATTCACAAAACTAAATTACATAAAATTCTTGTCTTTTAAACATTCTGTTTGACATCCCTTATTCTGAACTGTCTTTCGACACCGCACTTTCCAGGATAATAATGCTTTTTGAAGTGTCAGAAGAGGTATTCTATCCCATTCCTCTCGAACAGCTTTCCAGAGTCCTGTTAGGATTTTGGGACAACGTTTGGATAATGCAGTTTTTAAAAGTCCGAAAGCACAAAAATCTATAGGTGACACATCGGGAGATTTAGTAGGGATATCAATGAAGAGTATGGCCTTGATACCATTTTTTTGTTCCATTTCTTTTAGGAAATTTGCAGTGAATTTTGATGTGGGACTGCTAGCTTTGTCCTGATGGAGTCTCACAGATTGATGGCACTGTGGGTAAAGCGATGGTATTACATTCAGAAAAATTGGCGATAAAATATGTTCCTGATAGTATTTGGAGTTAATCTTGATATTTTTTTGCACTCTCTTTATTTTTAACTTGCCATTATAAGAAAAACCAGCAACAATCATGAATCCCTTAGAAAAACTTTCTTTCGATTCTTTGAACCATGTACCTAAATTATGTTCTCCTCTTTTATTATAATAAATGACTCTTTTTTGTTACAATCATTTAAATACACCCATGCTTCATCTATTGTGACAATTGTTTTCATTTTTCTTTGGATAAGTGTTTCTCATATAGAATTCTGCAGCATGTCCTGCGTTGAGCGATATGCTTTGGAAGAAGACGATGCACATTGCGTTTTTTCGCTTTCTTAAGATTTAAATCAACGTTTATCATTTTGTTTACAGTGGACACCGAGCATTTTAATGATTTTGCAACTGTCGAACGGAGTATGCATATTTCTCTTCGGAAAGAGCGTAAATGTAGCCTTCGAACCACTGCTTTGTTAAATTCGCCATTTTGAATAAAAACAAAACGTTCAAGCCACAGACGATAATTTTGACTTTTAAAAACATAGTACAATTGCAATTACTTCTTTTGCAGCAAATGATTTTTTATTACCGCTTACCGAAATCGTCTAAAAAATGTGCGAACAGCCTCTGTATTATACTGAGCATAACGTATGTATACTGTAATTTCAGAATTACGTAAAGTTATTATATTCCTTCACCCTATTTCTACTGTTAATTAAATATGTTACTCACAATGTGTGCTGCTTCCTGTATACGGAAACATAACATCGAACTACATTCCCAGAAGGACTAACAAAGTCGTGGTAGCCTGAGAAAATTTAAAGAATAATTAGTAGTTGTTTAACATAATTTCTTAATGAGCTAAAAGTGTTAGTTTAGTTTGCAGCCCTATTTGCTGCGAATATTTAGAACACGAACGGTGTAACAATATAACTATAAAATGTACTAATGCTGAGAAATGACTGGACTGTAATTTATATTTTTAAACTAAAACGGTGGATATATAACCTTTACAAATCAAATAATCCTAAAAAAAAAACTGTGATTCATATGAGTGGATATATATTTGAGGAAATGGAAAGCAGAAGAACTGCAATAATTAAAACCAGGAGGTCTGAAGAAATGCCTTTGTATTCAATTCTTGAAAATAATCTGGAACAGAGGCTCTCACTGCGGAATATGCAACAACATTTTTGGGAATAAGTCGTGATTATTCAAAAGCATTTAAACTGGCAGCGCTGCTATTGATTAATTTTGAGAAATGAATGACGAAATGCTTCTTCCTACCTGCAAATCTGTGCTTTCTTCAATCCTCGCTCTCCTTTCCCAGACAGAGAGCCAAACGATAGCTGATTAGTTTTTGGATTGGAGAGGAAATAATATATCCGCCTTTATCAATAACTTCAGGCAAATGCTTGTACTTTTAACAACAAAATATTTTCGGGAAACTCGCTTTTCATTTTTGATGCTTTCTAAGGTAAATTTAGGAATAAGCTGAATGCTTAAGATCCTAACCATTAATGAATTCTGTAAGCATAAGCAAACACAACCATCTCACTAAGTAAAATACTTATAGAGCAACCTCCCTTACTGTTATTGCATTTTTCCAAGGCTTTTTTGATAGCACTAACCAAATGATGCCATTAAATGGTGAGAAAAAATATTCTTGAGACTCGCAGTGGAATTTAATTAATTTAATATAAATATAAAAAGAAATATAAAAATAGCATTTTAATTAAGAAAATGCAAAATTTCATCTATGAATGTTCATAACATTTCTGGAAATTATTTGACCGATGCTGTATCCCTAATTTTAACACTTGGACACCCTCACTGGAAGAAAACTTGCCAAAGTAAAGTTTAGACAGAAAAGCAACCTAATCCCAGCTTAGATATTTACAGACAGTTTTTATTTCAGCGGGAAAAATTATCCAGATTTTTTTACTCCTGATGAAGAGGGATGCATATCTGATCGCTCCCAAAATCGATAGAGTTATTAAAAATCTAAGTTTTTTTTCCCCTGTTTTAGAATTTTTGACTAAACTGTTTTGACTAAAGTGAAAACAAGCTGTTTGTATACTTTATCAGGACTTAGCGTTCTGTGCATACTCTTTGCAAACATGGTGAATTACTTGCAAACATGGTGAATAACTGCACGTGAAGGGATTTGAAATCCTTTTTTATTCAATCACTATTAAATACAAACCTCCCAATTCGGGAGAGATACAGAACGTAACAGACCACACTTTGGTCGAACTTAACAA
This sequence comes from Stegodyphus mimosarum, assembly GCA_000611955.2. NCBI lineage: Eukaryota > Metazoa > Arthropoda > Arachnida > Araneae > Eresidae > Stegodyphus > Stegodyphus mimosarum. The sequence goes on along the minus strand of KK113594.1, from coordinate 104,703 downwards.
TCAAATAAATTTAAATAAATTAAAATAGAACTTAAATTAAACTTTGCTTCGCAGAGCAATTCGCGGAAGTTGGCCTCTATCTAAAAGGGTGCGTAGCAAGGTATACTAAATACTACCGCACTTTAATTTATTTTACAATGCAATCACGTAGTAAGCACTATGGCTTATAAATTTAAACTGCTAGCTGGTCAGGCGAACGTTGAGCAGCGTGACCGTGATCTGAGGCAAAGCTCTCACACACCGAGAGGTTTCTACCTCTGGCTTAAATAGTGCTTGGCTGAACTTCAAAAATTAGCATAAGCTAAAAACGCGCGCTTCTTCTGACAGGAAGTTGAAGCAGAGAGGAGATAGAAAAGATTTAAATTAAAATAAACTTGGTTAGTTTAACTAAAACCTTACATACTTCCCGCCAGAATTGCGATAGTTAAACTACTTTGGTCCAAACGGACCATGTTGAAAACTAGCAATTCTAAATAGTCGAAAATTTCACTGTTCTAAACTTAGGCCAACTCTTACAAGGCAATATATGTTTGTGTAAAATACAGACGAAATTTTCTGGAACAACAATCTTCAACATTTTTTTTTTCAAGTCTTATTCTTCAAACAGTCTTACTCCTTCCAGCAAAATCTGGAAGGAAAACAACTTTAGTATGACATAATAACAGAATAATTCTAAGTGGTACAAATCCTTTTTTTTTTTTTCTGTGTAATTTTGCACACACACATTATCATTCAAGCACAATTAAATTCTTCCCCCGTATGCTCTCTCACCGGTGTTGGATGTAAAGCAAACCGCCATTGCGGGTTTTTATGTGTTCGGGGGTGTTCAACTCTTCCACCTACAATCGACTAACATTAGTTAGAACTTGACATACGAGACCTGAAAAAAACGCCCTATAACCAGCTAATCCTAAGGTTCTCACTAGCTTTATGTCTAACACTTTAAGTGTATTTGGTGGAGAGCCTAATTAACACTTGCATTCTAAAATAGTGAATCTTTAACTTTTCATGCATACAAATTCGCAGTTTGCACACAACATTCACATTAATATTGCACTTAACGTGCATTGCTAGCATAATATTATTTGTTACATTTCATAACACATTAACAATTTCACAGCAATCCTGAAATGCAAATAGAAGTTAAATTTCTAAGCTTACAGAAATATAGGTTAAATTTCTAAGCTTACAGCAAGTGCTTCCTATTCCTTTCTCAAGGTACTTTCTTGAAATATCAAATTACATTGAATTAATAGTCTACAGACTAAATCGTGTTTTTCAATTTTCCGAATTTTCATTCTAGACATTTTACAAGTCTTTAGACAAAGCGTCGTACAAAATCATTTAGTTAACATATTCTTTTCAGCAATTCATTGCTTTTACAGAATTAATCTATTTACAAAATTAAGTAATTTTAAATCTTTAAGAATTACAATTTCTTTTAACAAAACATTTTACTTTCCATATGAGAACTTATCGCTCACTTGGCGTAAAAGTCAACCTCGCTTGAGGTAAAATCAGTCCTGCAACTTGCAGTATACTCAAAAATTAACTAAACTTTTGAATACGAAATTGTACTTATCTTATTATGATCGTCCATCCTTTTCTTGGCCCAATCTTTAAAACTTGAGTAAGTTGTGGCCTGGTTCAGTTTCCTCGTTTTTCGTTGTTCTTTCGGAGCCTGCTCGTCTCTTTTTCTTTTGAAATTCCGTCGTTGTATCCTCGGCAATTTCCTTTGTAGAGGAGGTTGCTCCGCTGGACGTTTGGTGGACTGGGCCCTTCTCTCCTGGGCCCTTGCTCGTTGCTTGTCCTGGTTCCTGCTGTATTCGGGAAGTTGATTCTCAGGCTGCAATCGACGTTTCTTGCTTCTCAGGCACCTGTCCGATGATTCCACAGTTCTTTTGGATACATTGGGCTTCCCTTGCCCATTCTGCTTTCTTCTCTTGGTGCGCTCGTAATTCCGTTCGTAGATTTGTTCACCTGCATCGTGAGACTTTCTTTTGAAACCACCTTTTTGGTTCTTATTTCTTTGTTGGGGGGGAGCTTTCTTCTTCTGACATTTCGATGCCGTTGTAGCTGGTTCCTGCTGTTTTTGCTGACGTATATCTTCCTGGCTAGTCGATTGCCTCGGATCCTGAAACGAATCTTTAAATACAGCCATTTTGCTGCGATTATAGAACGGTTTTATTTGGTCCACATTCGCTTTGAGCGTTTGACCATCATTTCTTTTTAATATAACCACTGCCCCCGTAATTTGTTCAATTGTGAACGGGCCTTCAAAACGCGGAAAAAATTTCCCCACCTTTTCCTCTGGGGCATTTGACAAGTTGTGTTTAATCTTCAACACTTCATCTCCCACATTGTACTTGACCTCTCTTCTTTTTAGGTCATAGTACAATTTCTGTTTTCTTTGGGCCATTTCTATATTTTCCGTCGCTTCCCGTATTAACTTTTGTATATCACTCATTTTAAATTCTTCTGCCCTTTCCTGTACAAAGAACAGTTTATCTAGGGGGGTCAAGATCTTTCTTCCTAAGAAGAGTTCAGCGGGTGTTTTTTGTGTAGTATCGTGTTTGGCGGTCCTAAGGGCAAATGCAAATTCATTTATATGGCTATCCCAGGTAGAGTGATAGTTTTTCACATAACTACGAATTATTTTCACTACATTTCTATTCACCCGTTCCGCTATGTTTGACTGCGGACGATACGGGACCATCTTTAGATGACGTATGCCCAGTTTTGCACACATTTCCTCAAACATTTTACTAACAAACTGAGGACCATTGTCTGAAATAACTTTTAGGGGCGCCCCGTATTTTAAAATATACTTATTTAGAATTGAATCTACTACAATTTTTGCAGACGCGCGTTTTAACGGAATTAACTCTAACCATTTGCTAAAATGATCCACTATAACTAAAAGATATCGGCTTTTATTAACTTTACTTCGAGGGTAAGGTCCAAGTAAATCGATGCCTATTATTTGATTTGGGAATTCTGATTTAATACTATTTAGGAACCCGGCCGGGCGGAAATTAACATAATTATTTAATTGACATGTTGGGCACGACTGGACATACGCCCTAGTAAACTTTTGCAGTTCTGGAAAGAAAACTGCCTCGCGAACTCTCTGAACAGTTTTTCTTATACCTAAATGAGCCGAAATGGCACAATCATGCAACTCTTCTAATACATTCAACCTCATGCTAGCTGGGATAACCGGTCTATATTCATGATTCTCATTAGTAGCTTTCGTATAGAATAACAGTCCGTCAATTAATTCGTAATTTTCGGCCCTATTTCTTATCGGCACAATATCCGGATGATTGAAATTCTCAGGGTCGGCCAAATAATTGTATATATTTTTGAACTCCGGATCTTTTTTGAGTTCGGCTATTACTGTTTCACGAGAATCTAATACTTTGGATGTTAACATGGCTATCTTAATTACACTTCCATTTTCATCTAAGTTAATTCTGCTTAAAGCATCTGCCACAACATTTTCTTTTCCCGGCGTATGTTTAATTATTAGGTTATATTCCTGTAATTTGAGAGCCCACCTTATTAATCTGGGTGATAAATTTTTTCCAGAATAGAGTCTAGTGACCGCCGCGTGGTCGGTATATACAGTTACTGGAGAACTTCCAAAGAACACACGAAATTTCTGTACTGATGCTAACACTGCGAGAGTTTCTCTCTCTGTTGCGGAATAGTTTCTTTGGGTTTCATTTAATGTTCGGCTGAAAAAAGCCACGGGCTGACCATTTTGGGAAAGCACTGCACCAATCGCGAAATCTGAAGCGTCCGCTGAAATCTCTAATCCCTTATCCCCTTCTGGAAATTTTAAGACGGGAGCTTGAGTCAATGCGTCTTTCAATTTTTGAAACGCCAAGTTGGCTTCTGCTGACCACGAAAACCTAGCTTTTTTTCTTTTCAACTTTAGCAGTGGCTCAGCTATTTTTGCAAAGTCTTTAATGAAAGCCCGGTAATATGAACACATCCCGAGAAACGACGATAATTTCTTCGCTGTTTTAGGAACAGGATAATTTCTAATGGCTACTATTTTTGACTGATCCGTTTCGATTCCCTTTTGGGAAATTTTAAATCCTAAATAACGTAACTCTTTTGCGGCAAATTTACATTTAGACGCATTTATCTTTAAACCAGCTTCGTTTAACAATGAAAATACTTTTCTTAAATCTTGTAAGTGTTGTTCTAGAGTACTACTCGTAATTATAATATCGTCTAAATATATGAAAGTGCTTTTACCAAGGACTGGTCTTAAGACGATGTCCATACATCTTTGGAACGTTGCCGGCGCGCCGGATAATCCGAACGGCATTCTAAGAAATGCGTACGTACCAGATTTCGTTATGAACGCGGTTTTGTGTACGTCCTCGGGTTTTACCCCAATCTGAAAATAGCCACTCGTGAGATCTAATGTAGTCATGTATTTTGTAGACGAAATATTTCGAATAATTTCTTCAATTATCGGCAACGGATATACAGGATATTTTGTAACTGAATTTAACTTGCGATAATCTATAGCAAAACGCCACCGCTTCGGGTGCGTAATCGGGTAATCATTATTTTTCTTACACAGGACAACGGGGCTAGCATAACTGCTAGAAATTGGCGTGATGATTTTATTCTTTAACATCTCTTTAATATGATGTTCAATTATTTCCTCTTTTGTCCTATCATATCTATATGGCTTTTGCCTAACTGGCTGAGCGTCCCCCGTGTCAATGTCGTGGTTCACCACCTGCGTAAAGCCTGGTACATCACTAAATAAATTCGCAAAGTGACTTACCAGACCTTGGATTTTCTCTTTTTCCTCTGCTTGTAAATGTTCCAAGTCCAGCTGCGGGGGCTTATCATTCTTCGCTTCAATTGGCTTCATATTTAATGTTAGTTCTCCCCCCTTGAAATCAATTTTTGCTTCTGCCAAACTAAAAAAGTCCACACCTAGAATAATACAAGTCTGCAGGTTACGCACAATATAAAACAGGATTCTTACCTGTTCGTTGTTGATACGCACGAACAATGGTACTTTTCCTAAACAGCTACATTTTTCTCCTTGGGCCGCTATGACATCCGTGTCTCTTGCACTAAAAATTCTGTAACGTCGAAAGTGCTTCTTAAAGAATCTTTCCGATACGAAGCTGCTTTGGGCTCCTGTATCCAAGAGGGCTGTCGCCGGTATGTTGTTGATTAGAACTTCAATCTTCGGCAAACTCAAATTCTTAACGACCACGGTGTTTAAATTGATTTTGGAAGGGTTTTGCGCTGCTTCGGACTTCTTCACCTTCCTCGAAGAAATCCCTCTTAGTTTAAATTCTTTTTCTTCTGGTTGCCCTCGGAATCTTTGCTTGTTCTTCTATTAAATTCCCTTCGTTCGCCGCTCGCTTTAGGAGACACATCTTTCTTCGGCCATTGCTTCGCCTTATTCCCGTAACTTTGATTTTGCTTTTGCTGCGGTCTTGGCGAACTCCACTGACTTCTTCGCTCAAATTGGCGTCGTCGTTCGTTGTCGGCTGTTCTTCGGCTTTCAAATTGTACCGCGAGCTCAAATAATCTGTCTAATGTTGTTGGATTTCTTAGTTCGATGAAATCTTGAACTTGGGGCAGTAGCCTAGGAAGTATAACTTGAATAATTTCAGGATCCGGGCGACTTCCATACAAAAGCTTGAAAACTTGAATTTTCCTCAAAATAAAATTAGACAAATCTTCTATTCTTTCTTGGTATCGGCTAAACAGTTCAGCTTCCAATCTGGCTCGATCTCGCACCACGGGAAATGCTTTCACTAGAGAATTCTTGAAATTTTCATACGTGTATGTGGGGCTTCCTGGTTCCCCCAAGAGATTCTTTCCGATGCACTTGAACCAACTTAGCGCTTGGCCCTTCAAAGCGCTGGTAGCAAGAGCGACTTTCTGAAATTCGTGGACTGGATATAGCATGAAGTGGGAGTCTAGCTTTTCCAGGAAATTGATTACGGCTGTCTTGCCGTCAAAACTTGCCGCTGGCTTCATGGCTGCTCGCATGGTTTGTACGATGTAGCCGAATCCTTCTATGCCAGGAGGTGCTATCTCAGGATTCTGGACAGGTACAGCAGGTGTCTCAGGTTCGTCTTCTTGTTGTTGAGGCCATCCTCTTCTTTTTGTGCGGGCGCCATTATCAGGACTTAGCATTCTGTGTGTATTCTTTGAGAACATGGTAAATTCTGTAAAGGGTTCTTATCCTTACGTTCTAAGTCCTGAACTGGAACAGGGAGCGGAAGGTACGCTATGTTCTGATGTAACTGCTGGGCTGGAGAATAACTGCACGTGAAGGGATTTGAAATCCTCTTTTATTCAATCACTATTAAATACAAACCTCCCAATTCGGGAGAGATACAGAAAGTAAAAGACCACACTTGGGTCGAACTTAACAATCAAATAAACTTAAATAAATTTAAATGTAACTTAAATCAAACTTTGCTTCGCAGAGCAATTCGCGGAAGTTGGCCTCTATCTAAAAGGGTGCGTAGCAAGATATACTAAATACTACCGCACTTTAATTTATTTTACAATGCAATCACGTAGTAAGCACTATGGCTTATAAATTTAAACTGCTAGCTGGTCAGGCGAACGTTGAGCAGCGTGACCGTGATCTGAGGCAAAGCTCTCACACAACCGAGAGGTTTCTACCTCTGGCTTACATAGTGCTTGGCTGAACTTCAAAAATTAGCATAAGCTAAAAACGCGCGCTTCTTCTGACAGGAAGTTGAAGCAGAGAGGAGATAGAAAAGATTTAAATTAAAATAAACTTGGTTAGTTTAACTAAAACCTTACAACTTAATCCCTAATTTGGCGACATTTCTAGCTCACTTTGCAAATTTCATTACCCATTTTGAACTTATATGGCGGTATTATTTTAGTTTAAATAATTTATTCTATTTTTTATGATATTAAACGAATTGTTTATCGGTGTAAGTGACGTATTTTCCACTTTTTCGTATATAATCGAGCTGAACTTCCACAATTCGATAACAATATCCAAATGACGATATTAAACGCGATTACAATAAGTGGCATCTATAGTAATTGTCATAAGATTTATGTAATTATTCGTAATCTTGTTTTCGTTTATCAATATGCAGTGACCCTTCGTTATTTGAGAGGGTAGATTTCGGGTATCCTTTCGGGAAAGAGAAGAAGGACATGCGAAATAGGTATCAGTTGCTACTCATTTCATGTGATAGGTAGCTAAAAATTATGTTAACCAAGAAAACAAAACATATATACCCCATTTGAAGTTATTGCTTTTCGTTTTATAATATTTTTCAATACCTGTAGCCGATGATTTCTTCTATGCGTACAAATATCTCCAGATTTTATAGATTTGGAAAACATGGCTAGCTTTCTGGTTTGCAGAATATCCTTTCTAGATCCTTAATTATTTTTATAATGGGAATAAAACCAAAAATTTAGCAATTAACCTTTTTAGAAATTTCGCAAATGTTAATTAAGAAGGACTGAATGTTACAATGCATTCCCAGTATGGTAAAAGATGGCTTCCTTTCCATTATTTTCCGAAATCAAGTGGAAAGAATTGAGTAAACATTAATACGTGTGTCTACAACCTATCGCATGACAAAATGCATTAATTAATCTATGCTAAATATAAAATGAGGTTTTCTGTAGATCACATTCGTGTGGGCTATAAAGCATAGTTAAATTCAAACGTTATCCAATACACGGTTAAGAAAACACTGATTCCAAATTTTTTATCATTAGGCATCTTGGAAAAATGACCCCCTTCATGTTTTTAATATCTTGTAAAATTAATAAGTTTTAAATCAGATTTTATTTTTTTAACCTGTCCGCAATCAGAATCGAGCTCTAAAGCACACATTAAACATGACTGGAGTTACTGTGATACGAAGCATGTTCTTTGCATTCCCTGTAAATAAATGTTTCAATAAAAATGGTATTTTAATGGTTTCAAAAAATGTGAAGGTTTTATTTAATATTCATATTTTGCAGAAACTATTGCATCATCTCTACGCAACACAGAGACGCCCAAAAGAATATAAAGTATTTTCTCCCTCTTTCCCACATGCCTTCGTGTTGTAACTGGAAGTACGTTCGACGAGCTTTCGAGAAGTCCGAAGTTCAAATTTTGGTCAGTGAATTATGGATTCTTCAACTTCTTAGCTTTGAAAAATTCTGAAAAGTCTGTATAAATGGCGGCCGAATAAAAAGTGGTGGACCATAATTCATCACCAACACGATTTGATGAGTAGATACTTTAATTCCCAAGTCACCCTTTAAACGGGTGAGTATGTAAGGTATTTTCTCCCTGCTTTCCATATGCGTCAATGACGTAACTGGAAGCATACTCTTTATGTATTCGGAAGGTCCCGGTTTCGGATCCCGTTGAGGGTACTGCGGATTTCTTCGATTTCTTTGCTTCGAAATATTTTTAAAAACTGTATAGTAACACCCGAATTTAAAAGGTTGTGGAAGCTAATTCATCACCACCAGGATTTTGGGAATTAGTCCCCGTTATATCCAGTCTCCATTTAAAAGGAAGAGTGCATAAAGTATTGTCTCCGTCGTTTCTGTGTGACTTCATGATGTAACTGGAAGCCCACTCGACGCGATTTAATGATTTTTCATCAGTAACATTCGTTTATTAAAAAATATTGCATTTTTTATAATAAAAATATATATATTCATGTTCATTAAAATATAAAATCTCTAATCTTGTGAATAACATATAAAATGCAATCACAGGTGTATTTCTTGATGAATTTAAAGGATTTTAATAGTATCTTTACTTACGACAATTTATTTCATTTTGAAAGAAACGTTTGTCTAAAATAAAAGATAAGTTTTGGATTTTATATAAATATTATTTATATAAAATTTTTATGCTGTTATTTGTACATAATAAATGGATTAGGTTATGAGGTTGCATATTCCAAATATCTAAAATATTCTTTACTAAAATAAGGTATAATTGACTATATACTAAAATATATCAAACAAAAGAAAATGAGGGGAAAACATTTAATAATTTTATCCCTTTCTCTGAAATGTTTGTTTTGATGTTTAACTTATCTTTTAAATTTTAACACATATTTCCCCGAAGCTTTTGAAATGTCTCTAAATGGTGTTCAGAAGACTGTAAAGTAAATAACTGATGACCCGTCATATGAGTGAATAATGGGAATTACTCAAACAAGCTGCCAGTTATTGAGTTATTATAAGTAAATACTAATTTAGAAATAAACTGCTATAAATTCCTATTTTCGCAAAAGACAAATCTATTAAGCAGAGCTTTTGCCTAGGAAAACATTTGAATTTCAGATACAAATTATTCAATCGTAAAGAACAAATCAGTCTGATCCTACTAAAGGGCAGTAAATATTGTGCATCATTAATTAATGATTAAGTTAAATATCCTGAGCTAGATTTGGTATGAAACTGTGTGGTAATTATCATTAGTTAGATCTTTTATGGAACTGTATATTGCACCTATTTAATTTAAACCACTTTCTACTTCAGCTGTTTCGCACGGTAAGAAGCTTTCTGGGAAGAATATGCTCGAAGGCACGTGCTGCGCAGTGATTAGTCAAACAATAGCGTGCATGCTAAGCAGCTCAAAATTGCATGAAAGTTTGCATTTGTGCCCTATGCAAATGCTGCAGTTTGAAGCTGTGACTGCGTGTTCACGCGGTAACTTCATAGGATGCACACGCACAGCTTCATGGAGCTGAATGCTGTATACTCTCCTCATATAAAATTATCTTTTGTAACAACTAACAGAAACGCCCACCCGAAAATGAGTGAGAATAAAGTTTACAATAAATAAAAACATGACTTAAACACTGCGCGAAATGGTAGTCGCCTAGTGAAAATAAACAGCTTGCGAAAGCAGGCAATTTAACTACTCTAAATTAGGTTGCTTAGTTTACAGGTACTAAGCTGGATTTCATATACGAAAAGTTGCAAAAGATACAAAAGATATATAATATATTAAAATCTTATTGACATTTATATATGAGATTATAACTGAAACGTAATTTTTCTTTTTATTAATAAAAAGCAAATTTAAATATAATTTATTTGTATTTATTCGGTCTTTTCGGAAACTGCTTTTAGTTATTCCAAAATATTTTGTTCCTATAGCTGTAACTGTTTTCTAAATATGTTTGTTGAAACATCTTAGGAAAATACGAAATGAACGAGTTATTGGAAACAGATACCTAATAAATTATGTCTTTTTCTAGAAGATGTAATCAAAATATTTTCACTACGTGAAAATATGTTATACTAGTGTGGCCCAAAAGGTACTTTACAATTTCAATGTCATATAACTCGACTTCTAACTAAATTTTAGAAAAAAAATATCGTTTGCTTAATGCATCAATTCAAAAAGTTTTATTTATTTTTCTTTTTATATAAATAATGAATAAATGTTTCCCCTTCCCAGGTGACAAGAACAACATAACCGAATAAAAAAGTTTTTTCTTTATTGTTGCAGTGGTAGAAGTACCACAAATGAATCGAAGAATGATATCTGCACAGTAAAAAGCTTGGTTTATTGAAACAAAATCAGACACCCAAGTTCAGGGAAATTTCAGAACGCAATACGGGAAACCACCACGCCCTTGCCATCCATAGGAAAATAACACAAAAATTTCACGAAAATAGGAAGTGTGGATTTGAAGTACTATGTTGGCAGGCCAAAAAAGTGGCGAAAATGTAGAGAGAATTCGCTAGGTTTTCCAGAGTTCATTATAGAAATCTGTTCGTGAGGCATCAAAAGAACTACAAATCCCTCTTAGGATAGTGCACCGAGTACTCCGAAAGCATCTGGATCTGTTTCTACAGACTTCAATTGTTGCCGCAAATCAAACCAGATGGCAAGCCTAAAGGTGCTGCATTTATTCAGTACATTATTGCACGTGTAGATAAAGATGAACAATTTTTATAATTGCCATTCTGCAACAACAAAGGAAAAACCATTTTTCGCTTATGTTGCTCTTGTCACGTGGAAAGGCAAAACATTTATTTATTACCCTATATAAAAAAGAAACTTTTTGACTTGGTGCATCAAATAAACTTTACTTTTTTCTCCCAGTTAATTACAAGTCGAGTTAAATGATATTAAAGATATAAAGTACCTTTTGGGACACCCTGTATGTTGGAATATTTAGATACCTTATTTGTGGGTGTTCCAAGTTTAAAAAAAAAATGTTGTTTCATATTCTGTTTGTGTTGTAAGGATTTTAAATTCACTAACGTTTATTTTATTTTAAAACTTCACTATCATTTCATATTTTCCACTTCTGGTCAGAATTAACGCGTGATTATGTTTATGAAAATTGTACTTGCTAACGCTTAAGATTTAAGTTGTGGTGTTTTGCCAAGAAAGAGTAGAAGGAAGGAGAAAGAGCCCTTTTGTTACGAGTCTTCACGCGAGCTTACCATCAGTTACTGTCCGCCTTTAAGGCCAGAGGTTTAACTCTCTTGAAAGTTAAAGATGTAGTAATTTAAAAGGCCAGTCTTAGTGCTAGTCATCTGTGTAAAATATTAAAAGTTAGCTCTTATTTAAATATTGTTAGTTAATAGCCTTACATTCCTTTACGTTCAGACCACAAGTGTATCCCGAAATTTGGGAACGTCTGTTAAATCGGTAAGCAAAATAAATGGTAATTTGAGCCCTTCTTATCTTTGTTGTATCTTCTACACACGGATGAACATAGCTTTTAGTAGGCTCCCTTTTCCTGCTTAGGACTCAGCCATGTTTGCAAAATCAACTAAAAGAAACAGTAGTCCTGATAGTGTTATCAATGAATATCCCAGTTGTTCCTTAAACTGCCTCATTACTAAAGCAAAGAATTACACAGAATAATACCCTTGAATAAATAATACATGTAGTTCTTATATTAAGTGTTAGATTTCAAATTTACATGCTTCAACTATCCTAACTGTCAAAGAGAGTCAAAAAATAGGATTTTATTTCCAAATTATAGTGCTATGCCAGACTGTGTAGATATATTATCTGAGATAGTTTATGGCATTACTTGTTCTTTTAATAATAACCTTTAATAATAAGTCTCAAATACATCAAAGCTTACTTGTGGAGTGTGGTTGCATTCGAAATGACAAAAGCCAGGCCTAAACTATTCCTTTCATCATAGACGCAATCATGAAAAACTTTAATCTTTAATAATTCTATAATCTACTAGTAATTTTCAGCAGAAGTCTTGAAACCCCGTCGAGAAAACTTGTAGGTCTTGCCTACCTCATTCAATAAGTAATACACACATTAAATATTTCAAAGTTTACTTCATTTAAATAAACTTTACCTTTTTTGTTTGCGAAATATAATGAGTACATTTTTAAGACATAAAAAAATATTCCTTCTGTTGAACCACATCACGTTAGTCAAAAAAACTGAAAATTGAATCATGCAAGATCTCTTTTAAGTAAGGTATGCTCAAATTTATTAGTACATAATATTCAAATGATAAAGATCTACATGAACAAGCTTTAAAAAGTATTTCTAAATTATAATCAAAAAACACATTTTCAAAAATACAGTTTTAGTAGAATGCAATGTGCATCTGATGTAAACACACTGAGCCAAATTATCAAGTTTGAAATTATCACTTTTCACTGCTGTGTCGCAAGATTTAAGTGTTTTTAATCATTTAAGTAATCAATTATTTAAGTATTTTATTTGTATTTGTATTTGATTTTTAAATTTGAAATTTTGAAGAGCGTAATGAATATATATATATATATTTGTAAACAGTGTATTTAAAATCTTAGGCAATTATTTTTCTTTCAATGGTTCAATTTTCTAACGAGAAAGGGGAGCGTCTTTTAACGGAAGTAACATCTGTGGGAATAGCCTTTTAAGATGACAGTTGCAATTGAGTGCAGTATATCGTTGTTTCCCTGGTCTTTGTTACGAAACAGTTGAAATGGCTATAGAAATTGACCTCCCGCTGTTCACTTACGTTTCATCTTTGTGAATGTTGCCTTGCTTATAGCTTCGGAAGAAAGGGAAAGGTTGTAAATTGGATATTGAAGAGGCAGTTTTTTGTTGTTTTTCCTTAGATTTTTCGCTTGTTAGCAAAGGGGGTCGAATTTTTTAGTTTCCAGTTTTCGCAGAGGCTACTGTAGACAATGACTTAACTTTGATTCGTTTGTGGGTTTGAATTTGTCCTGTTAAATTATATTGAAAAGTCCCGGATTGGCAAGAATTTAATTTTATGTGTAACTTTTGGACCTATAACTGTGAGTGGGAGGAGAAACCGAGTTTTCTTCGGTTGTTGCGCGAATTTTTAAGTCAGAGTTTTTTGGAGAGAGAGAGTTTTTGAGTTTGGATACAGAGGAAAGAATTAGCAGAGAGGGCCTTTGGCCCTGCGAGCAAGCTTACCCTGGCTTGCGCTTGCGTTCTGCAGACGGACTCGCCTTTTAGCTGAAGAGATTTACGAGGCTGCGGCTGTGTTCGCCGGAATTTAGGAGATAAGTTTTGATACAGAGAAAGGAATTAGCAGAGAGGGCCTTTGGCCCTGCGGCTGTACCCCGGCGGGTGGCTCGCGTTTGCGATGCGGCATGATAGACCTATTTAAGTCGAATATGTGAATAATGGAGAATTTTTCCTGAAATTTATGTGAGAAGGGGAACTCACAGCGAACTCTTCCGAGTTTGAAGCGGTTTTTCCCGTAAACGGAAGTGAAATGGCTCGTACCAAACAGAAGCGTTCCATTCGTGAAAAGAAAAAAAATTCAACATTCTGTCTTCGCTCGAAAATTTCCGTTTTCGCTGAAAGCCGAAGCACCTGAGTGTCATCTTGCTTATTACCTTAGTTTCTCCTTCAAACTTAATACTTCAAAATTTTTAATTGCCTTTCTTCTTCATTGGGGTTCTACAAGAGGTCATTTTTCTTGAACTTTATTTTGGAGCTGAATACCTAGGACCAGTTCAATGGGGGAATTCCTCCGCAGCATATAGCTTCTTATGATGATGGATTCCGGAAGTCCAACTGTGAGCTACTTAAGATTTTTAATTGTAAGATTAGAATATTTTTTAGTAGTTTAATTTAAACTAATTAGAATATTAATTGTATTTGTATGTAAGAGTAGTCTGGCCAGCTCTCCCATAAATTTATCCTAGATATTAATAAATGAGTTTGATTTTTTTGTTATTACTTGCATTTGTTTTTTGTGTACGTAGTTGGTTTGTTCAGTCACTCCATTTGTTTGAGCCGTGAGGCTTTTAAGGAAACATGGAGATTTTGCTTGGGTTATTGAAAAATGTTTATGCATTTTAGGGTACTCACAACGCGCCCGGTTTTTAGCAAAATATGTACTAATCACATTTTATTGAATATTTAACTGTTTGTAATGACTTTTAGGTGCCGGGAAAGTTAGAACTAGTGCTTGATTTTTCGTAGTGGAACTGATTGATTGTTTTTTTTGTTTTTTTTTTTTTTTTTTTTTTTTTTTTGTTTTTTTTTGTTTTTTTTTTAATATTTCTTCTCTGGTGCTTATGAAGTTTTGATTTAATGAATATGAATTATTCTTGAGTTAATTTTAGAAATGAGTGAATTATAGACATGTTTTGGTTGAGAAATGGTATTCAGTTTTACCGAGTACAAGAGAAGATTTATTCCTTCTTGTTGTTTTAGGTTAAGACTTATTAAGGTGAATTTTGTTTTGCTTTGCTATATGTGAATTAATTGACTTAAGAAAAGGTTAATTAAAATATTATTTTGAATCAGCTCAATCAGTCAGTTCCTTCCTCCTTTCTAACTAATTGATTTTAGTAGTTTTATTTTTTTTTTTAGTTTGTCGCGGCACCAGTCAGAGTACAGTGACGTCAGTTTTAAAAAGATAAAAAGTAACCCCGTAAATTTAAGCCATTTAACATCAGTCTTTAAGCACATTGCTTTTTAGGATAAACGTAAAGATAGAAAATCAATTTCACGCACAGAAAATCCATTTCAGAACTATTTAACTGTCAAAAAAATGTTCGCTGAATGCATTAGACACGATTACACGTGCATGGCTTGTGTTATTTCTTTTCATATTATCTCATATTCACAGTCAATACTGGTATTTTAATTTTTATTATAAACATCTAAACAGTAAAATATAGTAAAAATTGTAAATTATTTATTGCATTAATACACCCAGCTATCCACCAAAACGATATCACACACATCCCATAACAACATTACCACGAACAGCGCCATATTGCTTCTTCTGAGACCGGGAGAGGGACGGGAATTTTTTTCCTTACGTCAGCGTTAACACGAAGAAAAATAGTTTGAACGCGGTCGCCTTAAAGAGATAATGGTTGACACCGGTGTTTGTTTGTAATATCAGAAATGTTGATATATGCATAAGTAAGTGTGTATGTGTGTGTATTCAGAGAACCATACACATACCAACATACATTTTTACCAACTCGTGGGGAAATCACCTCCCTAAGATGACCGCCTCTGAACCAAACCATTGTTTCTGAAAACTTAAGTATATTTTGGTATTGAAACATTCCTTCTGTAAGACGACCACCCGCAAAGAAAATTCCGAAAGTGTGGCTGGTCGGCTTAGAGAGGTTCATTTCGTAGAGGCAACCTCCCTAAGGCGACCATCTCTTAAAGATAAACGTATTTCTAAGAACATAAATATATATTGGTTTCTGAGCATCACCTCTCTAAGGCGACCACTTGCATAGATGCATTTTTATGTGCGGCTGGTCACCTTAGGGAGACCTCTCTGTGTGTGGTGTAAATGATTACTGTTAATGTTTCCTATCAAAGCTTTTAAGAAATCAAATAAATGAGCATATTTAGTAAAAACCCTCTCCAAAACGACCACCTGATTTTCAGGTTACTCTGATGGTCTTAAAGAGATCATATTTTCATTTTTAGAACTACTGATCGTCTTAGAGAAGAGTTGGAGACCAGAGGGTTCACTGTATGTTTTTTAACTTTAAAGCTTTCTGTTGGTTACAAAACAGAAATAACTTTATTTTTAACAGTATCCTAATAAACGAAATAAATTAAATAAATAAATAATTTAAAACAATCAGTAGACAACACGAATACCAATGAATTTTGGTTTACTGACACCAGTATTAATTTCATTGTTTAGAAGAACTTTATTGACGTCAGTTAGCAAATTAGAATAAACCCATATAAACCTACAGAAGATTTATTTGGCATCTATTTTTATTATATTGATACCAGTAAGAAAACCAGTAAAAGTCAATATAAACCAATACAAACCAGTAGAAAATTCTGATATTGATGTTGGTTGTATGGGAACAGTAAGAAAAACTCACAGAGAACAACAGAAACCAGTAAAAGTCAACAGAAACCCATAGAATTTTATGGGTACCCATAAAAAATTTTACTGGTTTGTATGGGGCATTTTTAGCAGGGTATGCTGTATTTAAATATTTTGTGGTATTTTGCTGTTGAATTTTATATGGTTGAAGTTCGAAGAACATAAAATTTAATAAATAAAGGTAACACATAATACGTTAAAAAAGCCCATTTGGACGTAATATAAAATTTCAAATAAATTAAGTTTTTTAAAATTTTCAATAAATTTTAAAATCTGAAAGATTTCAGATTTATTTTTTCAAGGTTACATTAAAGTTTAATAATCGCAATATTAGAACATAGAATGTTAAAGATTTAAATTTTTCATAAACATAGGTGCAATTTTTTGCGAGTCGACGTGATGGTAATGACAGAACTTGGACATTTATAAAAAGTAAATTTATACTAGATATCTCTAAGATCTCCTTTATAATTGATGGAAAGCTCTTGAATGACCTACTACTAACACGTTCATCCTAAGAAGCCAAATAATGTTTTACAAGACCTGACAGAAAACGTAAAAAGCATTTATCTGAACATTCAGGATATTTGTTCTTACATTTATCCATGTCCACGTCTGCTTCTTTATTCGTTTTTAAATGCATCATACAGATACCATCCATTATCAGAGTTGAATTACGAAGGCATAAAATCGTAGAAATAGAATTTCCCGATTGTTGTGCCAGTGGCAAAACTTCGTGAATGCGCGATGAGTGGTTACAAATGTAATTTCTCTATCAAAATTTGTACCGCGATTAAATTCCGTTGCAGGGATCTCAAGACAGACGCCAACCAACTGTTGGCGAGAATTAAACGACCACTAGTTAAATAGTAATTAACTGGAAGGAGAATACGACAGTTCCAGGGAACAAGAGGGAAGGTCTTCTAAGCCTTGCCCCTTATTGGAAGATTACACTTCAAATGACTTAGTTCGAGGTAATTAAATGTTGTAATTACTAAAGTTCTGATTAATTAAATTGCAGGAACCCAACATTTTCATTTTATTTTGCAAAGCATCGACTGTCCACAATTTCAAGTTTAAATTTAATTCAAGGGAGCTAAGAGCTTTCACTAACGAAAAGGGCAGTGCAGCTTTAATAGTTAAATTTGAAATGCTAATATCTAGGGTTTTCGTTCTAATGTATATTACCTTACAATAGGATAAATGGCTAAATCCTTGTTCTTTTATCGTAAAACCAACCTATTTAGTATTATCCTTAGAATACTGCATATTTTTTTAAACGTTCCTCCTCTTTGGGCATTGTGAAGTAAATGTATAGAATTTGGTGCTGCAGTTAGTTAATTTATCTGCATCACTTACCTTATTGGCGTAGCAGGTGTTCAAGAGCATTCATTATAAATGCTTACTGACTGAGATCTGATTTAAACACTACTGTTTTTATATTATTTATAGTTAAATGTATTTTGAACTTTTATAAAAAATATAATATTCATCTTAAAATATTTTTCTTAAAAGACAGAAGTTTATACTTTTGTATATGATAAAAATATTTGCTAAAATTTATGCTTGTAAAGGGAAGGCGAGTTATACTCTTACACTCAAAAATTTATAAAAACAGCAATTTAAATTTAAATTGTTTACGTCGTCTGTTTTCTTTATTAAATATTGCAGGTATATTACGAATTATATGTGCCTGTTTATGGTGCATAATGAAGATACTCTTTCACCTTATTTTCATGTTTTCATGGTTTTGACCCTGTGTACCATGTGTACGAGCCAGTTCCCTTAGAAATCCTCCACGAAGGCATCCCTCTCCTCAGGCAGATAGCCTTCGTGTGTTTTGCCATAATTAAATAAACTAAACTGAAACTTTCACCTTATGGCTGCATACTGCAATACTTTTAAAATTTTTTTATTTAAAAATTCACACTCTGTTTTTGTTTGCTTTCTTCTTTGTAAATTGTGCTTTCTCTCGGAATTTTTGGATTTAAAGGCTGTTTTCTTCGTTAAAAACATCAATTTTTTTACAGGATAAGCAATCAAGCAAATATATTTATCTTGTTGTTATCTATTACAGTTTTTTTTATTCTCTGTAAAAAACAGTCTAAACCTACTTGCTTTTATTTTTACTATTTTGCTTGATTTATTTATTCTAATTTTTAATTTATTTCTGCGGCTGTGTTTAAAAATCTTCGAGTTTTTATTCTTTATTTTACAATCATCTTATTTTTTTTTGCGAAGGTAACAATCTAAAAAGGTCATAAAAATGTAATTATTTCATTTTAATTGTTTTAGACGTTTTCAAATTTACCTTTTGATAATATTATTTCATTTTAGAAAGCAACTTTGCGAAAGTTACGTTGTTTCAAATATGACAAATATATATTTAATTTACAACGTTGAAAGCAAGTTCTTACTAGATGAAGTAAAACAGTATTTGTTAATGATGTTATCTGCGATCTACTGCTTTAAATGCAGAATTTATTAATGGTGTAGTCTGCGACGTACTGCTTTTACTTAGCTTCAAAACTGAAGTGGGAATACAGTTGATGTTCTTACTAAGATTGGTTCTTCTTTTCCTTTCGTTTCATCTCCAAGAAAAGGAATAGTTATGTTCTTCGGAAACTATAAGTTTCGTATGAGAGAGGAAGAAGATTCATACAAAGCATTTCTTACTTTCTCTTTCTTTTCTCCCCTTCCTGTTTTTCATTTTTTGTTTTCGAGAATTATTTTAGCCTGCAAATTTAATAATTTAATACAGTCTTTTTTATAATCTTGAAGTATTCGAGGACAAGTTATATTTTTTACTTCTTTAGTTTTGTTTCTTCAACTCTATGGAAAGAACTCTGGAGGAAGAATATAATTTAATATCATATGATCCAACAAGGACAGTATCCATTATCGCTAGATGCACTTCGTTACCAATAAGTTACTTTCTTGTGTAATTGTTTCAACTACAGAGATTCAGCGTTTCCGTCGTTCTGTCACTCAACAAGCTGAACTAACTTTTCTCTGCAGAATATACGTCAGGAACATATTAATAATTTTAGAATTTACGGAACTAGTTCGGTTAAGTTCCAGTTTACTTTACCATAAACTGCTATTATTAATGGAATTAGTGGAAGCACTGACTAATAAAAGAATATTGACGTTACAAGTTTTATTAACGTCTGCAATCTTATGCCATTTTCTGATCTTTCCCAGAACTATGTTTCTTCGAGTCAGAATTTAAGAAGAAAAGAGTCTCAACATAACTGAAAATTCTTCATGGTTTTAATCTAAAGCATCTTCAAGTTCGTTGAACTTCCTTTCATTAAATGCCGTCAGCCAAAACCAAAATGTGATATTCTTTGTTTAATTATAATTAATGCTATCCTTTGCTCTTGCAAATTGTTTCAGATACTTTTCTTTCGAAAAATTTAAAGAAGAACTTGACTTTGTTTTACCAGTTTTGGTACACCAAGAGTTCATTTCAGCATATTTTTGACGATAATTCAAAATAGCTCTTATAAATGGTTTAAAAACTGATGTTATCAATAATACGAGGAAGAGATAAATGCCATGTAAAGATTCACTGGTTGCTTAAAATCTAAAATCGTACGTTTTAAAAAACATGATCTGTTTTCGAATTTGCAAAAATTTTATATAATTGTGTTTCCTTACAAGAAAAATTACAATAATATCTTATTTCAGTTAAAAAGAGTTCTCCTAATTATTTAGACCAGGAGGGGCCAACAAGTCGATCGCGATCCACCGATCGATCACAAGGCTAATTTTGGTCGATCGCCAATCGCTTGCAAAGGCTGGAGTGGAATTCCATGTACAGTCGATTGGCACGAAAGCTTGGGATGAAATGTCAAATTTAACGTCTCTGGAGTCTTAACCACTTATATGTTTCAGAGGCCTTTGTATTATATAAATTTTCCCTTGTTGAAGAAAAGCATCTAAAAGCCTAGTCACTAATCGCTACGATTCCCTTCTTTTTGTGTAAGAAATTCACCCCACTAAGAATCCATTAAACAACACACAAGGATCTTTGTTGCAAGAAGGGAATGATTTCTTAAAGGGGGGAAAGCCTTAGGTCAAGATTCCCGTCCTTTCAAGCCTCTTACAGCTTACAACGCCCTCTCCTCAAAAGGTTAATGCATTCTGGGAATATGCGGAGATCATAAATTCTTAGAATTCTTACAGCCTCACACTGTGATCTCCGCCCATACGGCACAATACATTTTCACTTATGTTTTACACTTGTCACCGGACGCAATGCTGTGGGGGTCCAACTAGTCAAAGAATACAGTTAGTTAGCTTGAATATTTAGTAGTGTCATACGGTAGCTTCTTTTCTTTTTTATTAACAGTATTATTATTAATCAATATTATTTATCCTCAGTGATCACTTTGGGTTTCAATTGTTCTGTTTAAAATGTAAGTACCTTTTATTTATTTTAAATCAAATTGCTTTTCTTACATATTTATTTACTTGGTAAGTGAGCATTCCCGGCAACAGATCTCTAAACTGAGAGGGAAAAAAGGGGATAGTATTACAATTATATTAGGAATAATAATAATTCTATTTTAATTAAGATTTCAGTATTTAAATCATAATAAACATATTGCAACTTTAGCATATATCTTGTAAATTTGAATATATGTTTATCATATTTTAATACACTAGTATTGCTGTGTCTAATCGCAGTATGCAGTATTGTTATCATTTTTCTCAGTGTGACGCAGATAATAGCCGCAGTTCATGAGTTTTGAATTTTTTAGAAAAATATTTAATTCAATATTAATTCTTTAAATTGTCATGTTTCTTTGCGTTCTAGTATACCCATGAACATGAGTAGTAAACCAAATAAATCGAAAACTTATCACTTCAATGAAGAAGGGGAACTCCAATGAAGAATGGGAACTCGAATGAAGAGTGGGAACTCGAATTAGTTTCAATGAAGAATGGGAATATTTTACAATGTTGAATGATAAATGTTGTTTAATATGCCTTATCTCAGTAGCCACTGCTAAAAAGGGTAATCTGGAGAGACATTTTTAGCTTTAAATAGAGAACAGATTATCCACCAAATTCTAAATTGAGAAAATATAAAATTAGGGGTCTTAAAACTCAATTAATAAATCAACAAAACGTTTCTAAAAAGCCAAGGTTGAAGTCCCAAGCAGTAACTACTGCATCACTCAAAGTAAACTATCTCTTAGCAAAAAATGTAAGCTATTTCCCGACGGCGAATTTGTAAAAGAAATTTTTTTAGAAATGTTAGATTCACTAAGTTAGAAACTAGGAAACATAACATATCAACTATGTTCTTGCTGGAATTCAAAGAAAGGATTTTCTAATTGCTGGCTAAGTCCTAATCACTTATACTATAAGCGTAGCATGGAGGAATGCAATAATTCCTTAGGCACTTATGACAAGTGTACAAATATTTTTTTTTCGAAGAAAAATAATTTCCTGTACAAATGCACGTTTTATACTTAAGCAAAGAAAGACAAAATGCATCATTTCTATAACATTTAAATAAATATTAAATAGAAAAAATTCTTGTCTTTCCCTCCCTAGTAACCGTACATTTTCATTAGTCACATTCGAGTGATTAAAGTCACTATATGATAAATTTAGATTAAATTATACGTAAAACAAAAATAGATCTCATATATTAAAATTTGATCACAATTTCAAAATCGTATACTATACAGCAAAGCATGAATTGTCATTAAACATTTCAATGTTAATATTAAAAATATTTCTTAAGCTAATTCAGTAAATGTTATTATAATAATGACTCTAATGTCATTAATATGATTGATAGATATGAAAAAAAAAGATTCTAGTTTAATTAACTCTAACGTAATTTTGAAACAAAGAACTTTAAAGCAATAATGGCAAATAATACGTACAGTGTTAAAATTATTATATGTTTCCTAGATTAAAAAATATTAGTTTAACAAGCTGAAATATTTCTCTTATTTTGAATAAGAAATATAAAACTGAAAAGCTCTTAATTAGAAGACCAAAAATTAATTTGTTTCCTCTATCCGAGTATTCCTGATACATCTTTACACAGCTATTCTATTTCCATTGGGATACTATCTTCTGATATGTTGTCTTTGCAAACTTCCATAGTCGTGGAAGGTAATTGACAATAACGGCAGGAACATCAGCAAACAGCCTTCCATTAGGTTACATAATCTGTTGCACTTAATTCATGTTTCCTTAGCCGATCTCCTTTAATCTTTTGTCTACAACGCAGCCAGAGTAATCTGGGAAAATTTCGCAGTGCCTCTGACTTGTTACCAGTAAATTCTGGCGGAAGATACGCTTTCTAGTGTGCAGCTATAAAGAGAGGCTTGATGAAATTTAGATAAGAGGGCTTGGGAATTTAATAAAGTGTGTTTCGAATTTCAGTCTCCTAACCGTGATTAAAAATAATTATAAATAAAGTGATAACAGTGAAGAATTTTAAGCATAAATCAGCAGATTCAATCTGGGGACGGAGCGAAAGTACATAAAATTACTGAAGCTTGCAAAATTACACCCTTCGTTAGGTTCGTATATTCAAATGAAAGTTCAAGTTTATGGAAATGCAATCTTAAGTATACTACAGGAAACTGTTCATTGCTTAATGATTCTCTGTTCAGATTTGGAAAATAAGAAGTACAAAAATTTTAATTCAAAACGATTCAATTAACTTTTTATGCATAACAGTTACATTACATTACTGGTAGTCAAATATTTTAACTAACAACGCATTATACTCAGCGCACTATTGATTTAAATGTATGGTACTTTTATTCATTGCATAGTTATGCAGTTTTTCAAGATTCTTTTTGAGATTCAAAGAATAGCATATTAAAAAATAAAAAGATTTCAGAAAGTATTACTCCACCCTTTCAAGCATTAAAATTATTTGTGCATGTTGTATAAAATATAATTAGACTGTGGCAACTTTATAGTTTACTTACAGATTTTCTGTTCATTCTTGGGCTGGCAAGAACGTAATTTCGGTTTTTAAATGTGAAATAAAACTCATTTTATTCTATACCGAAAATGAGCTTCAATCAATCAAATATCTCCTATTCTGTTTGATGAAGTTTTGCCATTTTTCTGGTAACTTCATATTCTGCGCTCTACTTTTTATCAGGGAACTAACAGCTAAGTGCAATTTGAGGTCATAGTTATTAATGAAATTTTTACCATTTAAGAAGTTTTGTAAACTCCGAAATAAACGATAATCCGATCGTGCAAAATCAGATTATATGACGGATGCCACACCATTTCCCAACCAAAATCCAACAATTTTGTACGTGTTGCTAAAGACGTGTGAGGCTTCGCATTGTCGTGGTGGAACAAGATTCCTTTGCGATTTGACCATTCTGACCTTTCTTTTTTGACTGCTTCTTCCAGTTTCACAACTTGTTCGCATTAAATATCTTAGTTGAACTTTCAGTTCCTTGGAAGCAGCTCAAAATACGCAGCGCTTTTTTAATCACTCTAAATTGATAGCATGCCCATTTTTCTGATGGAATTTAGCTCAATATGATTAGGAATGATTCGTATTGCTTGGACCATGATCTTTTTCGATTAATATTATCGTAGAGTCGATCCATTTTTCATTAGCAGCGATAATTTCTTTCAAAAAAGTCTCGACTGCATTACATTTGAAATACGCGTTAAGCGATTTTCTTTCAACTCATACTGAACCAAATTTTGAGCATCTTAAACGAGTACAAGACGTCTTATGTGATTTTCAATTATTGAGTGTGATACATTTAATCTTTCTGCTATCTCTCGTAGAGTTATATGACGATTCAATTCAATTATGGCTTTAATTTTCTCATCATCAACTTCAGAAAGTCGGCCAGAACATTGGTCGGCTTCAAGTGAAACTGATAGAAGAATAACAAGACGAACGCAACGATATCCTTCCGTGCAAACTGAAATTACTTTTATCCTAATCCAATATGCTTGTCAAAGCTATAATACAAAACTCGCCGTTTCAGTGTTCTCTCTCAGCAACAATCACTAAACAACAAATTTTGATTTGCTAAAAATTTTCCTTATGAGCATTTTGATTCTCTATACATTTTGTGGTGCTAAAAGCTTAAGAAACGTCTGTTTGAACGACTTGCTAATGTTTTCAAGATACAACATATTTAGAATTTACACTGAATCTTATTTGAGTTTTGTTTATGCTTTACTTAACCTACAGTTCTTACAAGAGATATGGTAACTTTTCGATTATTTTTTCTCAGTCTCTGGAACATCCCTTCTGCCGCAAGGATAGCTTCTAGAGATGTCTGCTCTTTCGTTTTCTGAAAAGGGGTTCCAACTTATTGAAAGGCATTTCTTGCTTTTTGCATGTACCCTGCAAATATTTGCTGAAACTGATCATCACATGGTCGTCAATTTCAGGATCCAAATTTTGTCTTAACTATAAACCTTGAAGCCAAAGTACGCAGTAGTCTTTCTTGATGGTAGTTGTTATTACACTCTTTTTGTTGAACAAAATTCAGTTGTCTTCACATGCGACAAAATCTACCTTTTTGGCAGTCTTTTAGAATTTTGAAATTTTGGATTAGTTAAAAGAGCAAGGAGAAATAGGTTCTGATATATATGCAGGATGTAACACTTTACTTTGCATGATGAATGCAAATGAAATTTAGTATGGATATGCATTTATAACATAGAAAGATATGTACCATTCAAAAGTCATTTTATAAAAGCATGATTAACTCATAGTGCAGGGAGTTCAAAAAGAAGTTCATAGTGCAGGGAGTTCAAAATCTGTGTTGTGATATCGAACTGAAAAGGCGTGTAATATGAGATGTGGTTTCTCCTCACAGCCAGATAAGTAGTGAAGCCAGATAGCATAATCGACAGAAAGCAGTTGAGGAGAGCTGCGGCAGTCGATTCCACTCCTACAGCAAGGCATTTTTCAGCTCCCTGGAGGATGTCTCAGTTGAATTTTCTCTCCTAAGAGCGCCCCAGACATGTACTATAATGACAAGAAGCCTTTGTCATAAACATGCAGGGGTGTGCAGCCGTCCAACATAATGCTCCCCAAACCATTACACTTCTATCACCGTAACAATCCTTTTCTCTGATGAGGGAGGTATGATACTGTGTTCGAGGATCTTTCCAGATAAAGGCACGCAGAAAATCAGTGTCCAGGTTGAACCTCGACTCACCTGTAAAACGTACGGTATATTGTCTGCACCGTACTTAAGGCACTGTCTTGTGTGCTGTAGTGAGCGGAACGCAAACAGCGGGTCTTCTCGCCTACAGCCTATTCATGAAGACAACTGTAGACGTTGGTTGGGTTTCAGTGGCAAAATACAGTTTGAAGGGTTTCAGTTGCAACATACAATAACCTTCGATTGGGATGGGCGTGTCTTCAATCTGCCGATAAATCTCTGTCTCATTCCATCATCCATATTTAGCTACTCATTTTACCCGTTACCTTATACAATTTATCCAACTATTGAGAAAAATACGTAGAACGTCGGGAAAACGTATGAACACGCAAATCACAAAACGCTCCATAAGCACTTATGTCCTCTCTATAACCACAGCTCCACAGACACGCACATATACGCATAGGTGTAATTCTCCGGTAGCATAATTAATACATTTATTTCAATGCTTTTGGTAAAAACATCCACAATTTGCAAATTCTCTTAATTTTGCACACGACTGTAATTAATCTTAATAAATTTATAATTCGTGTTTTATAACGTTACTACAGTTGTTCTTCAAGAAATATAAGCAATGAGGTCATAATATACTATAACGGACTAGTTAAATATGCGTCAGTATTTGCATATCAGCTTCAACCATCTGAAATTACTACTGTTGACTTACTGCAACAAGATAATGAGCAAATTATGACTATTTTACATCATATAATTCCTTGTAAATGACATTTTTCCATGCAGTATTTCAAGTTATCGTGTAAAATGCCTTTTGTCAGAACTGAATTTAGAAATGATTTCAAAAACGTAGTATTACATAATATTACATAATGGTTGAAACCAATCAAGGAAGGTGATTAAATATTTTTTATAGCTGGGAAAGTTAAGCTAGTTACGTTTTTATAGCTGGGAGTTAAGAGATTTTGTAATTTGTGAGAAGATAATGTTATGCATTAAATAGACTGAGTGAGAATGGGTGTAACACTAAAACTTGCTGAATTCAGTTCACCTTAGCAAGATTTTTAATAATTCATTAAATTCAAAAATCGGAAGCAGTGATATTGATTTAACCTGCAATAAATTAATTTTTAATATATTCAGCTTCCCTTATACAAAAAGAAAATCAAAAGCTAAATTTTTCTCTTTGTCCATATTATTTCCTAAACTGGTTGCAATAAAAGATCATAAATAATTCTAATAATTTGTTCTTTTTAAGTTACTAAATAGGGTGTTGAGGACAGTAATAAGAAGAGGCATGAAGCGCAAAAAACGGAAACTATCTCCTGAAGTTCCGTATTTCAAATATGTGATTAAAAATGAAAAATGTAACAGGCACTAGAAACCACAAAACGACTCGCGTTTTACATATTAAAACTTTTTATGCGATTAAATTTCAAAATATATAAGAATAGTTACTTCTTTTAATTCTACTTTAATCTAAAATATTACTTCTAATTTTTCTTCTAAATGTATCTTTTATACCATATTTAATATTGCGGCATTCGTAAATTATATGAACCCTCTTGAAATTTTAAATGTTTATTGATAAGTGCTTTTTTAAAATCTGACTTAATTAAAATGTTTTTTATATTAAAGTCCTTTGCTTTAGTTTCGTATTACTATTCAGTTCTTTGACTAGCCGGTTAAGTAGCGTAAGTCTGTTGTAATAATTCGTATATATTTGAATATAAACTAAATGTCTTGCTTTGAAAGAAGAAAACTGAATTTTCGGTTTTTATCCCGAGCGTTTTACGAGACATCGCTAGAATACTGTGCAGTATGCATTCTTTGTCACTCTTAGAATAAAAGTCTAATAAATTTACATTTGTGCCGACAGAAAATTTTGCAAAATAATCTTTACAATCTAAACATATTTCCTTATTTAGAATTAGCTTAAAAGTTTTCAGAAAGCTTCTTTCCTAAGTTTTTGCGCCATATTTTCTGAATTTAAAACTAAAGCGCTCGAGAAAAAACTTTCTTTGATCAATCTGCAGCATTTTATCGCATGTAATTAAAACTACCTATTTAAAGGCCAAAAATAATTAAGATTATTATTTGAATGCATCTTAAGCACAGGGAACGTAAATGGAAAAATTCTGACAAAGTGCCCTGATGTGGTTTCGAATGAAAGACAAAATGAAAAAAAAAATGTGAATATGTTAGATACGATGATCACCAAAGGATAACAAAATTTAGTTATAGTAAGATACATTATTTTGCACGAAACTGTCGTTATAGCAAAGAGAGTACAATGTACGGAATGAAATCAGCCATGCAGCTAAAAGCATTATGTTTTGATTGTAAAACTATTAAGTTCAAAGGGACAATACATGTGCCGCTCTTTTGGTTTAAAACCAGAGCTGTCTTTTTCTGGTTTCTCGAAATACTGTACTATTACAAACAGACTCATCTATTCATTTGAAAATAGATGCATGATGATAAGCTATTATAAATACTCAAATAGAATAATACGATATATTATGATAGAATTCATTAGATAAACGCTTAAAAATATTGTGCATTACTGCAATCCCAAAGTAGTTGTGCATTCAGTAGAGGTACATACATATAACGATTCGACATAATTATTTATAATGTTAGTACAGCACTATGTTACGCTATTATATTTTAACACTAATGCCTTTTAAAAATCTGTTGTACGTATA
The DNA here is from genome assembly GCA_000611955.2 of Stegodyphus mimosarum. NCBI lineage: Eukaryota > Metazoa > Arthropoda > Arachnida > Araneae > Eresidae > Stegodyphus > Stegodyphus mimosarum. Next base: position 76,470 of record KK113594.1, on the reverse strand, counting down.
TTAATATTATTATGCCGACTTTACACTGGAAATACAAATTCGAACAGAATTTTAAAAGATGTCTAGTGTGATGAGATATCGCTATCTTGCATGATTCAAGTTCCTGACATTTCTTTCTTTTCTTTTCTTTGATAACGTGGCTGTTGTTCCACTCACGTTGAGGGATCTAGATTGCTACTGCACATAGCTGTGGCCGAATGCTGTCTAGTTATTTAGTCGATTGGAGATTCTAAGAGCTATTTAAGTGCCTTTCTGAATAGGTTTTTAGGGCGTATGTGTTTCAGAAAAGGTTATTTGTCAATACATGTTTGTTTTCAGCTGATAGAATGCGCAGATCGTAACCATTTGGTTCTGAGCAGTCGAAAGTGTAACGGCTAGGGTCTCCAACCCCTCCACGTATACACTGCGCACCGTCCCGGAAGCCGAAATGAAATAAGAAGCTCATATATGAGCATCTCTCTTCATAAACTGAGTCATCTCAAAAGTAACACTGTGTAATTTTTCTCTGTTGAGAAGGGGTAATTATATAGTATCCGTCAGTGCCGTCGTTGTATCAGGTGGTCACATTCATGTGCGAATTCGAGCTACTTTAAAGATAGCATCATACTTGTTATCTACGTTGCTGCATACTTTCTTTCATGGTATCCGTTTAGCTCTGTAAATTGCTCTCTTAGAAGAGAGCAACATTTTATTGTTGCTCTGTGTTCTTAAAAATGATTGCTTGGAATTGTCAATCTTTAGAAACGTGACAGCTTTTCATCCTGCGTCTAAGAGCTCTCTATTGCTAATTCTGTAAGGTTTTAGTTTAAACTAACAAAGTTTTATTTTAATTTGCCTTTTTCTATCTGTTCTTATTTCGACATCCCGCTAGAATAAGCGCGCGTTTCAGCTTTATGCTAATTTGAAGTGGAGCCAAATTGCTATTGCTATTTAAACGGTAGGTTGGAACCTCTCAGGGTGAGAGAGCTTTTAGTCTCAGACCACTGCTACTCTGTTCGACGTTCGCCTGACCAGCTAGTATTTAAATTCTAAGCCTTAGCGCTGTTACGTTATTACTTATTGAAGTAATTCTAAGTACGTTAGTATTAGTTAAATCTTGCTACGCACCATTTAGTTTAGAGGCCAGCCTTGCGTTTATAGCTCTGTGAGCAACGACTACTTAATTTCTAATTAATTTTAGTTTAAATTATTTGATTGTTCAGTTTAGACCCAAGTGCGGTCATTATTTTCTGTATCCCCCCCCGAGTTGGGAAGTGGCTGTATATAATTGTTGTTTAATAAAAGAGGAATTTAAATCCTTTTGAAGTGCAGTTCTTCTACCACTTAACCACAGTTTTCTACCAGAGAACATAGCTGCATTCAGCTCCCTGTTCAAGATAAGGACTTAAAGTTTTATCGAAGATGTTCGCCAAGAATATGCACCGAACACTCAGTCCTGACAATTCATAGGTTCTAACAGATAAAAAAATTAAATCACTAAATCATAGATGGCCAAATAGACGGTTTTTCCTTTATTGCTAATAAATTATACTGAGTGATTTTCTACAGTAGACTCTCTAAGTTACAAATTCTGTCTCTGATTAAACTCAAACTATTCTGCATTCTTCTTCCTGCAAACTATTCCATTCCGATGGAAGGAATAAAAGATACAAAAAAAATAAGAACATAAAAGTTATGTGTTAACAAATTTAAACTACATGATTATCTATGTAAAGAATTTTATTCAGAATTGTAATCATATTATAAATACCTTGCAAATTAAATTTTTCCACAGGCTATTAGAATGTATTTCAATTGTTTAATGCAAAGCAAGGCACAATAGATATGACGAAATGTGTTATGGAATAAAATGTTTAACTGGTATATGGGTCATAAGGACGAAAAATATCCATAAAAAAGTCAAAATGAGCATAAATGAAGATTGACTCACAGAAATCTAGACAGGTATTTTCCTTAAAATCTGATATTTTTATACGTGCCATTCTTACTAACTTTCAGTCATATTTAAAGGAAGTAAATGAAAGATTTATCACAGCTTGAAAATATGATAATAATATATTTCCGGTTCAAAATTTATACTTAAGAGCAGAGTTTATGAAATTATTAAATGAATCAAATTTTAGCCTTGTAAATTCAGCATTACAGACGTGTATGGAAAAACTGGCATTTTACTTGAAATGTTCATTTCTAAACAACAAAAGCATCTTTAAATATAAAGATATTTTTCAAAATGAATCGAAAATTTAAAAAAAAAAGCTTTCAAATTAACGGAATCTAAAATATGGAAACTAAAATCTCAAATATCAAATTCTTATAAATGGAATGACATCCAAGAAACATTTAAATATAAAGCTATTTACTGTTGTAGATTTGAAATACTTGTCTACTTTTTATTCACTTACAATTCTGTTTAGAGTTTGTACTGTTGAATAAAAATAAAGAAGGGTTGAAACTGAATAAAATCGTCTGCAGGAGAAAGAAAAAGAAATTTCCAAATTTATCATCGGACAACATCTTCCTACGAACAAAATGTTTAAATGCTATGCAAAAATGAAATAAAATGAAATAATAAAGATGCGATGAAAAATGTTTCGTACAGTATTTTGTGAAAAGAAGATCATCTAAAAATCATTACTCAGTTCTTTAGGATTTTCTTATCTGTAAACGAAATGCGCAATTCTGCTTCTCATTCTTATCATTATTTCTCTTTTATGTGATTTTACTCCTAAAGGAGGATTTTATATATTTTTTGACATATTTTTATGTTTATAAATAACAGGGAATATTTTATTTGCATACTAGCAAAAAAAATTCCATAATGTTCCTTACAGACGTGGATGTCATTGCCAGCTTGCAAATTTAAATATTGGAGTTAAATTTTGTGATGCATTTTATGGTATTTTTTAAAATTTTGATAACTGCAGTGTTGAAGAATACACTGTGTTGAAAGATTTTATTCTTGCACATGTTCTTCGGACTTCGTTAAAAATTATTAAATTTACATTGCATCATAAATTTATCATTACTTCAAAATAAATATTTTCAAATATTTATGAGACGATTAGAAATATAATAAACATTGTTTTAAAATATTTTAAAGATCACTAGAGAACGTGATAACTGAGAAAATTCCGAGGATAGTTTTTGTTGAAAAAGTTTTCAAATCAGTTGAAAAAATAATTCCTTGTCACGGGTACTTCTTTTTTAAAAAAAAGTTACATGAAATAACTCTAGCAGACAGGATTCTATAAATTTCCTCGGTAATATTCTGGAATCCACACAACTTTCTTAAGATATGTAAATCTTTCAATGGCATGATTTCTTTGTGGTCTAATCACAATATTTGTTACTATTATGTATTTTTAACTTGTTCTTTAAAGTATTTTGCATACACGTTCTTAGACAAAAATCCGTCTTCAGTTGACTGCAACAACATGCAGCTGGCACAAAAAACATCCATCTAAAGGCGAATTTCTCCTTCATGTAAATACACACTCTCATACGATAACTCTGGCATTATTTTTACGCATTGCTTCATACAGTGCGTTGTTAATTTTCTCTGTGTAAGGGTAGGTAAGTAAAACATTTATGAGGTTGTATTGGATCCTATACTTCAAGTTTAGTCCTACAACCCTACTAGGCAAGCAGGGAGTTATCACTATGTTTGGCACTGTAAGACAAAGCCTTATGAATGTTTAAGCAACCTTTTTATTGAACGGAACTTTTAGCAAAACAAGCAATCCATAAACCGCTGCTTGTGGTGATGTAAAATAAGAAATAACAGACACCTAAACTTAAATGTTCATAAAGAAATCTAAGACAGCATGGTCAAAATAAATAAGCCATGAGCCGGCCCAATTAAATTTACGAGCACGTGCGTTTATAGTATCGATTGGGAGAAAATTGAATGCCTACATAATCGTCTATAGGAAGACTTGGCAAAATTCTAACAGAGCGCTGCGAGTGCCAGAAAATTCTCTCTCTATTTAAGATCCCAAAGCCTTCAGCTTAAATACACTAAAATCTAATTTGTATTCTGGAGAGGAATACGAAAAGAAGAAATTAAAATAAAGATCAAAGTCGTAATAACTGGTTATTTAACAGAAGAACATTTTTCATTTAATAGAAACTGTCCCTCTGATTTACGTCGGAAGTATTCCTAGTGATCGTTTCAAAAGTGACTAAAAACTTTTGCATATGGTAAATAGATAAAATCATTAAAAACGTTCTCTTATCCTCTAAGAAATTAAATTGGTTAACTAAATCAAAGCACATAACACTTGTTCTCTGGTCAGTTGAAATGATCTGATATTAAAACTTAAAGAGATTCTGCATTTACAGAAATTGGTCAATTACCTCCAGACCTCACGAATATATTTCATTTAAATTTTGAATTGAGATAGGTTGATTTATTATAAATAATATATTGTATTGTGCATTAGCACGTAAGGCGTACTGAATAGGTTTCCTATATTTAGCGCAGTTTTCATCAAAGAATCATAAGTAACTACGAAATCTTTATTTAACAAGCATGAAAATTTTTCTTAACTATGGAAGAGCACAAATTAAAGTAACAATCTTCACAGACATTTGAAGCATAGAATAACATACATAGAATCATCATCAGTCCTACATATCATCAGGCGTATCTAATTAGGCAGTAAAAAGAAGCATAATTTGACACAGTACCTGCAAATAGAAAGCACTAATTGAATTATACCTTTTGGCCCAGGTACGAATAGCTAAGGTGAGAATCGAATGTCTTCACCTTCTCTTTCTCTCGCCAACATATATCTTGGCGCACGTTTACTTTTTTAATCTCTTGAGCTTCATTATGCAAAAATACCTGAATTTATGCTAACAAACATCCTGTAAATTATTCATGGTACACACGCATGATCCTACGCAAGGCTCACTGGCTTTAGAAGATCTAAAAAGAAGTTGCAAGGTAAAAAAATAACATGGCTAATAGGGTTATGATCCCGTTTAATAAGCACACTCATGTTTTGTGCTTAGTTCCAGCTAGATAGACTGCTTCTCCGTCTGGTTAAAATTCTCATTTCTCAGAAAATCCTCCACTAGATTAACTCTAGGTGGGCGAAGACTGTTATCCGTAAAATTAAACTTAAAACCAGCTGCACCTCTAAAAGGCGAACAGATGGATCCAGAATTTGTCTATTTGCAGATTTGCTCTTTTTCCCCTCTTACTGCATAAAAGAGAGAGAGATCTCATTTATTATAATGCAGAGATCATCTCACTTTGGACAAAAAAATGGAGGACCGTTTTCTTAACAGGAGAGTCTTTATTTAATCTGTTCTCTGATTCTCGACGTGCCTTCATCTCTAGGGAACCAAGGAAAAACAACCAGTCCGAGGGGCATGATATTGGACCGGTGCTAGGACTTACTACTTTTGACAGGACCTATGTGACAGTTGAATGGTATAGGGAAAAGATCATACAGACCTGTGTTTGGTTTTCAGATTTGTAATTCATCCTCCGTTCATTTTATGGAAGACAAGCATATGTCCATACTTGTCTTGGCTAATCGGGTGGATGATTTCCCGTATAGTGCAGATATTAACTGAATGAATTCAACAACCAGATATCCATATCTAAAATCTTCAGAATAGTCCAGGACGCCGTTGGGAGAGTATAGCAACTTGCATCGTTCCATTCCCAACACCTTCTAGGACATGCAAACAGCGATTCGGAAGTGGGACTGTTTACCGCAGGGACTTATAAATAGCCACATTTAAAATATGAAGTCAAGTTATGAGAGTTGTATGACCACTAGAGGAACCAATACAACCTTTAAGCTTCTCTTTGTTTGATTTTGCGACCTAGACCTTCCTGTGGCGATGAGCGTTAAGCACCATCATGACTTGCACAGTATATATCTTAGTATTAAATCAATCTGTGACCACACCAGATTTTATTAAAATATATCCATCCATCCTGGAAAAGTGGAAAGTTTCTTAATTTACATCACCCGTAAAGTTTTTAGTATTTTCTAACTCGTTGCAATTAAAGATCATCAAGTGTAAGAAACTAAAATTAACAGTGAAATTAATAGTATTCTACGACTTAAATTATTCCGTAATAAGTGACCACAACATAAAGGATGACACTGAATACATGAGTGTTATGAGAATGAGCAACATAACTTGGTATTTAAATTTAAATGTTCTGTACTAGAGTGATAAATTGCATAAGAATTAGTTAAATAATATATCACATAATATTTTAACTGTTTTCGGAATTTTGATTTTGGTCTTGGATGTCAGAACATGTAAAATTAATCTCAAATTAATATATTAAATACTTATTCGATATACCGATTTTAAAATAAATTTAAAGGTATTATAAAATTCAAGGCAGATATTTTAGATCTAATACTTTACAAAAAAGATGAAAAGGCGAGCTTTTTAAGTAACATTAAATAACATGCACATAATGTATATGTCTGGCGAAATTAATTTAGTAAAGAAATGTAAATGATAAATTTTGTAAGTTATCACGAGAACGTCAGCAAAAGTCATAGGTAAAAATTAGCCAACTCCGTGAAAAATTAGTGAAAGCTCAATAGAGCTCAATTAAACACACAAACAGCTGTTATTTACTGTTTGTTTAAAACAGCATACTAATGTAAATCTTTATTAAGAATTTTTCTCACACATTATTTAATGGTGATTTCTCATTAAATAATTTTGTTTTGTTTCAAAATCCTTCTCATGATCCAAATACTAATGGTTTGTCACTGTATTATTATTATTATCATTATTATTTTGTGGAATTAATTGCGACATAGCTTGAGATTTAAAACTTACTCCGACCCACTACAAATTTATTCCAGCTCTTGAATGTAATGGCAACGTTTATCTCTCCACTAACCCCTGAATAACCCTGCAAAGACTCCGCTGTTACAAGCACTTATTGTTTACTAATAGTTGAAATGGAAAACGTTGTTAACAAGGTCATACGTCGCTTAGACTGACCTGACTACATTAAATTTACATAACTCTTTGATAATATGTGTACAGTTTAATAGCACATATAAAGAGATTTTAGTTTAGTATATTTTATTTTTAAATCCTTTATAACTTAAACAGTATGCCAGAATCCAGAATAAATAAGTCTTTAAAATTTATTTTTAAACTCTTTGATGTCATGATCAGTTTCAAGCGTTTTATTTTTAAATTAGAATTCAGCAAGACGTAATTGTGATATTTGGTTAACTAATAATTGCTGAAATGATTTGAAAACTTTAGCATACCAAACTCTCAGTAGTTAATTGTCATCTTAATCTAAATAATTACATTTTATAAATATGTTGAATGACATATTTGAAGAGATAAATTTTAAATATAGCTTATTATCTTTTCATGCCGCATAAACTCGAACGAACACAACATGCGTTTACATTTGAAGCCACCGAGACAAAATTATTTTTCCAATTGAAAGAGACAAAAATGATCAATTTCCTTTCGCATGAAGGCAAATTTTGATCTCGTTAGCATTCATATTTATATCGCATGAAGTGAAACTTATTCCTTGTTAATAAGAATTTAAAACGTGAATTAATCAAAATTCAGACGACTAGACATATATATATATATATATATATATATCAACAGAACCCTGATGATAGTTTCACGGCAGAGAGACTGCAGCTGATTCTGACTTACTTGTCAGTTATGTTAAACTTTGGCGCAATCCTTTTTAATTTCTTTTCAGATTTTGCAAAATTGCATTTCTGATTAAATTCAGAATTCCAAATTATAATCGTTAATGCTTTCATTTCCAAATAGAATTTTTTTTCATTTTCTTAGAATATAATCCTACGTATATTTCATTAAGTACAAAGCATTAGTGAGTAAGGAGTCTCTATTTCAAACTGTCACCCTTAGAAACTGAACTTAAAATTTTGTTTCAACAACTACTGCTCTTATAAATAAGATGAGTATCTAAAATTTGAAATTTCAACTCACAACATTTTCAGGACTCTACAATATGTTCCAGATGTATTGTTTTTCATGATAGCACAGTCTGTTCAAATTGTATTGTTTTTTCAGGACTGTACACTATATTTCAAGCGTATTGTTTATTGATATTTCATAAGCTTATTAAACTACAATTACCATATATTCTCAAGTCTAAGTCAAAAATACTATAAGCCCAGAAAACGGATCATAAAAGCTAACTTCGAATTAAAAATCCGATTAATTTTTTCCCGATATGATTTCAGATATAGGTACCTAAATTATGTAGGTAATTTTTATTCTTATTACAGCTACAAATGTAACTTCGAGTTAACTCGCATTCGTTTAAAAATGCGATATGCATATATATAATTTTTTCCGATATGATTTCAGGTATAGGTACCTAAATTATGTAGGTAATTTGTGTTCTTATTATAACTACAAACTTAATTTCGCGAAAATAAAATGTTAGCCTAATTTTTGGGCGTTTGGGGAGGGCTACTGTATTTATCATAAACAGAACCTTAATTTGTATAGCAAGTATATTATAAAATTTATGTTTTCAAAATAATATAAAACAATCTTTATTTCTGAAGCCAAACAAATAGCATTCAAAAATATTTAGAAGAAAATTCATTTTAGATAAAAAAAAATAATGTGTTCCTGTATGCAGACAGTAGTTCTGCTATTATCCCGGGTGACAAGAGCCTGAATAGTCTTACCGGCAATACGAACTGGGAGTTTTTCGCATTCTCTTTGTACGTCCTTTATTAAAATCATTAATTAATATGCTAAATTCAAGTCTCGACTCATACACATGTATATAGCGTATAATGTTCCCTCAGCATACCTAATATTAACATCTTGGGATAAGGAAAAAAGTTAGAAATTTCTGAAGTACATTAAAAACTATACATATTTATTACAAATTAAAAGAGCTCTCGTGTGCTTTGAATATAGCAAAGCACACGAGAGCTATCTGCCTAAGGTGAGGAATGTCTTTGGGAGGGCGTTGTAAGTGAAACTGTCTAGTATTGAACTTACGCATGGGCAAAGGCACTAAATCCAACCGAATACCCTGGAATCAAACGCGGGTCAAACTACCAGTATTCAGCGTTCTTAAGCACCCGGTAACTGGTGGAGTTCAGAAGGGACTTAAAAAATAAAGTGAAAATTTAAATATAATTTTCTATCACAAAACCTAATGTTTATTTGAAAACGACGATCCACTCCTTAGAAATATAAGATGTATTTATTGAACATATAATTATGCTTTCGTTTCTTAAAAATAAAAAAAATGTAATTCGAGGAAAACAGTTCCAAAAAGCCCTATGAAATCCACTTTTCAAGCCATTACGAAAAGCACTTTAACACCTTGAGAAGCTTTTAATCATAGCCATTTCTATTCCGTTATAAGGATTCTATTTAAATGAGTTAAATAAATAATTTAATTAAAGCAATGCCAAATATAATTTTTTTAATTGCATTCCAGAATTATCTTATGTAGACATAACTCTTGATGTGTGTTTATGTGAATGTGTATATGTATTTATTTACGTATATATATATAGAGAGAGAGATAGATTTAGATAAATGCAGGATGTTATGAAATTGCAATTGAAGAAATTACTCAGAAATTCTACTGTGATTTAGGAAATTAGCCGCGAATTCTTTATTAATGAAATAGCATTAGTATCCTCTCTCTCTCGCTCTCCCACACTGAAAAAGGCATTCGGAATGAACAACGAAACTCAGTGTTCTGTAAATACAAAGTACAACAAAATCAGACGAAATTAAAGTCTAATATTTAGTTTAAATAAACAATATGCATATAAGGAAAAAAACAATGGTAGCTATGTATTCAACGAAAAAACAGAAACAGAAATGTTAGCTATGTAACAGAACTGCTTTTCTGTTAAATATACTAAAAAGAGCATTCTGGAATTTAAACTTGTTGGATGTGACTAGATCTACCTAAGTATTAATTCTTGCAAATTCTCGCATAGGCTTGATGAACACAATCAGGGGAGGGTGTAAAAGATCCGTTTATTGAACCCAATATAATTTACATGTGGCTCGGACTTACGTGCTTCGAAACATCCAGCAGTTGCGGATGCTTAAAAGATACCTAATACTAAAACTTAAACATAACTTAAAAGGTACATAATACCGAATTTAAAGACAGGAATATAAATCTAATAGGCTGACTCAGAACCTACACCGGCAGAATAGTAATTCGAAGGCAAGAATGAATATCCTATACTTAAGGTTAACAGCTGGAAGAATTAGCAACGTGCGCTCCCAGTAGCGAAAGCACGTTCTGCTAATCCTTTCGCTCCAACAGTTTAAATACTCTCGTTTATCCTAACTCATTTAGATCCTGGCGGAGAAACGCGAGGTGTATAAACAAGAGAGAAAATACTCACAAATTAAAATAACTCTTAGTAAAAATAAATGAAACCCTACAAAGTGAAAATGATTTTGTAATTTTTAATCAAATGCTGATACAGAAATAGTCGGAAATTTAAAATATACTTAATATGAGCTCCAAATTTTATTTTGTAAAATATTGGTGCCTGAGCTTCAAATACTTTATCAATAGTTTTGTGAGTTTCAAAGAAAATAAGAAGATTGATTCCTTTAAAGTAGCATATTTATGATTACAATATTAAAAGTTTATCTATTGTGTAGTAAGACTTTGTCTAAAATTTATTTCGTAATATATTATTCAAATTTTACTTTATAATAATAAGTTAGGCATGAGTAAAACATATGCAGTTTAAAAACGTAAATACACCAATTCAAACCTGTTGGATAGAAATACCGTAGTGAATTCAAAGTTTGGCAAAATTCAATCACTGATTGATATTTGTGAATGATATATTAGTCTTCTTCGAAGAGCATACCTATTCTTTGCCTAAGTATACCAGTTCAGCGAAGGATAAAAAAATTTTTAAATAGGTGGTAGTGATAGTATTCACATGATGATGAGTAAAACAGAATTGAAATATTAAAAAATGTTTTGACATAATCATATGTTTCAGAAAAAATTTCATGAAAATCTAAATCAGAACCTTAATTTGACAAATGGGGACGTATTCTAGGACATATATTTTTACAACTAAAAATTTTTTAATAAAGTTATCGAGTTATGGAATGTTATTAGCAATAGAGCAATAATTAATTACTCCTTTTCTCTTGCGCGACTCATTCTATTCGCACAATTAAAATACCCGCTTATATAGACTTCATCAATTCATCAGTACACTACACTAAACACACTGACGAGGAATCATATAAATTCTCGAACAACTTAACCTCAATCAGGTTCCTTAATTGCAGAAATGTACATTTGTTTAATAAGAGAAAAATTGTTTGCTTTTTGAATTTATAAAACCTTCGGGCGTTTTCATAATTCGTAGACGGAAAAAACCGAACGGAAAGACTCATATGATTGCTTTTAAAGGCAATTTACATTAGACTGAAAGTTCCTGAGCAAAAGAATATTATGTATTATAACGTACGTCTGTGTCTTTAAATATGCATAACATTTTCTGAAAATCATTGTCAATATAAGAAAGAAACCTGTGTCAAAAATCAAAATGCTTCCCTTCCGCAATTTAAATAGTCCTCAATTCATACCTAATACTAATAATTTAAATCTTATCCCACTCGTTTGAACTCACTAAAGAATCTGTAGTTAGAAATTGCATTACTGGCCCAAATGCTAGGTAATTTTGATTGATGTACAGATTTTAAAATATATCATATTCTTTAAGTACTTCCTGAAGACATATAGCAGAATTACTTTCTTTCTTTTTCATTATAATATTCATTCAAATAATTGATTCCACTGAAATTTTACATTCATTTCTTCTAATTTTCCTTTTACGCATAATATTCATAAAAATAAGGAAAAATGTTAAATTTCAGTGAGCAGCGATTTTTAATTGAGGAAACAAAATCTAATTTTATCGTATGCAGCCGTTAAAAATCGCACCAATCATGCACAATCTCAATCTTAAATATTTGTATCTTTTTTCCTGTAGAGTATTACCTGATTTTTTATCATTTATTTTTTAATCTCATGAGGATATTCTTAAGCTTCAGAAAAATTTTAAATATCAAGTGATTCCAATCAATGAGAAACAGTTTGCTTGGTCGTCATCTAATCCCGGTAAAGCATCTTACTTTACGTGTTGAAAATTACATATACGAAAACACAGGCCTAAATCGGGTATGGTCTAAATCGGGTAAAGAAATGACAAAGGAAATGTTACGAAAGTCTTTGCGGGGGAACTTAAATATAATGAAGGGATCAATCGGCTTGCCTGTCAAAGCCAAATTCTAGTTTCAAAAGGTTGTAGAGTTTCTCACTCTTATTCTACTGAAGTAAACGTCGAGCAACCTAGTGAACTATTTAGCAACTTATCGCTTAATTCAAATAATTTACATCGTAAACCAAAGAAGTGTTGACTACCCTTTATTTTACTCAAAATAAGATGAAAAGTTGGACCCTTATTCGGGCTTACAACAAAGCCCCTATCGGGCTCGAAATCAAAATAAGAAATAACTAACCTAACTAAGAGACTTAGCCGAAGCTAACGCAAATCTAAAGTAGTTGGCTCTTAATTTAAAATAGCCAGCGAATATCGAAACGCACTTAAAATACGGCCGAACGTAACAGCTTCTAGAGACTTAGCCCGAAGGCAAACACGCGATACTCAGGATTCCTAGTTCTCTCTCACGAAGTAAATTGAACCTTCCTTAAATACTACTTCTTACTCATTTGCATTCAAAGCGATTCTAAAAGCTCACTCCGGTAGGGAGTTGTAAGTTGAAGTAAAGAACTTCGGAAAGCACACTTAAATTAAAATAACTGTTATAAAATTAAAATATGCCTTGCAAAGTATAATGAATCTTCTATAACCAACTGTATTTATATTACAGAAAAAGAACCAAATGAGATAGTACGAAGAACCTGAGGTCCAGGAATAAATCTTATCTTAATGAAAAACAGAGCAATAAATAGTAACATTGGTTACAAATCACAAGAACTGATATTTAGATGACTGAGGGAAGGATATCTGGATTGATAAGACTAGGAGTTACACATTTAGAAATAATAGCTCCAAATTTGCGGATCGTCGATCTGGCGAATATTTGCTACATGATTCGCAACTACTGCTATTGAAGCATACATTCAGTATGATGGTACAGTTAAGTAAGAAAGTAAATAAACATATCTAGTGGTGGCAAATCATAAATTCGTTCAAGAAACACCAAAAGTTTGAAATTCTAAAACCAAAATGCTGCTTTGCGTCGTAGATTTAATTTCTGTATCCAAAACCAAAGCATTATCCCACAAAATGGTTCATCATGCCATACTGATGAAACAAGAATCAAATATTTGGAAGACCATAATGTTAATATTTTCCCATGACCAAGGCACCGACATAGCCTAAATCCTATCCAGAATTGATGAATAGAGTGAAAGCACGTGTTTCGTGATAAAAACCCTACAATAAAATTGAGCTTTACGGAAAATACTGTTATCTAGTTTTGAATGATAATTCCTCATAAACAAAAACGTTTCTTTGACTGAATAGATGCCTGATCATAGCAGTTACAAATGTTTTAAAGATTTTATGTTAAATATTGTTTATTTTAATCGTGAATGGCATATTCGATTAGTTAACGAATACTAATGTTCGATAGTCAATGACTACTATTGTAGATATATGCCGTCAACACGAGCTTATTATCTTAATTTTGCTTGAAACCATTTTTGCACAATATATTTAATAGCAACCAGTTAAATGCAAATAATTAGGTACTTACGAAAACATTCAGCAACAGAATATTTAAGGATACACATTTATCATTAAAAGGCGTCCACAATTAAGTTTTCTAGCGTAAATTCACGAACTTTTGAAGTATGTGAAATATCTGATGAATTGAACAACTGCAAGGAAATCTAAATACATTAAATTACCATAAATTCCTTTTAAGTTATTAATAAATCAACTATTAACCATCCCTTAAATTCCGCATTTTGCTCTCTGAATGCATCTTTTAAAAGGATATTAGTAATACTCTGAATAGATTAACATTTGTTCATTAACTCTCTATAAATTCTGTTCAGTTAAAGAT
>KK113594.1:31871-60323 GCA_000611955.2 Stegodyphus mimosarum | reverse complement strand
CAAAAAAAAAAAAAAAAAAAAAAAAAAAAAAAAAGACCTAATGACTCTACAAAGACGTTAACAGAATTTCAAGGAGCAGCATTTGTATAACGGTATAGAAATGGTATATATGTGTTTAATTACATTCATCTCACTTGAAGTTCTTTTCGACAACTATGGTTCAGAATCCATCATTACTAACATCCCTATGATTTCATTTTTAAATATGCATTTTGATATGAATCACGATAGATAAGAATTAGTTTTTACATTTCAGTGGATTTCACTAAATCCGCTCAAAAATATAATATAAAAATATTTTTACATATATTTAATAAATATATTCTAAAAATGTTTTTGCGTATTCTACTTACTTACAGTTATTTCTTATTCTTATATGATATTAATTATTCCTATCCTCTGTAAATTATTCATTTTTATCCTATACCTTATTCTTTAATACCTACTACGCTACAAACAGCTATATATCCTTCCTATTTCTATAATATTTCAACATACTTTATTAGTCCAAAGGAGAAATTTGCCCAGAAGGACTATTAATTCCGTTTTGGCATTTTGCATTGAATCACTAAAAACGGGGTATCACTTTTCAAATTGTTGATACCAAATATTACAGCCCTGTATTATATTTAAAGAAATTAAATAATGAAGAATCTGTATAAATATATGTATGTTTCTCGCAACATGATAAAACAACGGTACCCAGAAGCCATCAAATTTTGAATAATGTAATCTAAAACCGAATATGGGCATCTGGAAGCCCTAATTTGAAATTTGGAATTTATTTTATTCTCGATTTCATATTTTTTAAAACGTTAACGAACTTTCGATTAACAAACTCAAACGATTTCAAAGCGTACGGAACTGCGTTCAACACTGTACGGAAAAAAAATTATTTTTATCTCCAAGCACGCGAGACTGTGTATCGGAAATTCTAAAGGTATGCTCATTTTAAAATTATTTCGCGATGCTGCTGTTGAACTGAATTTTATGGTTTAAGAGCGAAGAACATGATATTTAATAAATAAAGGTAACAAATAAAACGTTAAAAAAGTCTTCCGCCCTTTAATTACGTCCCTTTCGCCGTAATGTAAAATCTGATTCTTTGATTTTCAGATTTTTTTTTCCATTTTTATTATATTTTTATTTGTTTATAAAGAATCCTATCTCTTCGGTCAAGTTAATGCACAATGACTTAGTATGTGTAGGAGATATGACTGAAAATGAATTCGGTTGTGATGGAGTAAACAAGCATTGTAGGCATATGGTGAAAGGTACTTTTCTTCTACCTCTTACCACTGTGCATTGTACGCATTATAAATATGCAAACAACATCTTGTCTAAATGCATCTTGTATAATGCAGAAGGTACTACTTAAGTATAAATGTGCTTATACTTAAGTATGTCAGAGTTGTGTAATGTCTTTTTCAGTTTTTGGTGTTTCATTCCTTACATATATGTGAAATATATTAAATTAATTTTGAGTTCTAAAATAGGTGCAAATATATAGCAAATTTATAGGGGCAAAATAAGTGCTAATATATAGAAAATTGAAACAAGTATGACATTTATGCGCATTTTCATTTGCAAGATTAATTAACGAATAAATTATGATTTATTATGAATGAGACTGCAACTGAAAGAAGTTGCCCTTGTGTTTTTTTTATTCGTAGAAGAGATCAGTTGAAGTGTGAAACAGAATACGATTCTCATACTAAAAGGATTGACCAAGACATTTAATTTTATAAAGTTTGAAATCATATTAAAAAAAACCATCATATTCAGGACAGCAAATTAAGAAGGGAAATGTTTGCATTTGTAAGCATTAAAAATAATATGTCAGTTTTAAAAAAGCGTTTTCATTTGTTAATAGATTAAGTGATGAGTATTTTTGTTCAGATGTCTGAGAAAAAGTATTGATCACCATGTTTTTTCTATAAACATGGGATCTTAATCGTACAATCTTATAGTATTCTTATTCTAAAAAGCACTAGCACGCTTCAGTATAGTCATCTTTAACATTATTTGTAAAAATTAAAAGTGAAACTTTTATCAGTTTAAGGAATGGATTATGATCCTAAAGCGATAAAACTTTCTGAGAATGTTAATGATGCATTTTTTACTGCTTCACTTATAATTTACTTGTATGGTAATTCTCACTATATATCAAAACTGAAGGTAATAAATAAACTAAGTAACAAAATATAATTACTGAAACATATTTAAAAGGAAAAAATCGACTTCAAAGTAATGAAACATTTTCATTAATCTGCTACTCAAGGCAAACCAAAAACGATGGCAAAAATATTCGAAAATAAATATTCTCTCGGTCAGTTTTAGACTTGCAGGATTCAACTATTTGGTACTTTCAACATTTATGATTTTTATAATGAGTATAAAATTTTCTTAAGTATAGAAGAAGCATGAGAGTTATATGAAAAACTGTATTTCGCAATTTTCATAAAATTAATATTTTTAATTAAAAAATGCCAAAACATGAATACTTGGGCCATTTAAAACATTTGTGTAATTCGTTGCATATGTATATAATTCAAAAAAGAAAAAATTATATTTTAGCATAAAAATGCATTTTGCATTAGTTATATCCGGGACCAATATTAAAGATATTATTAGACTCAAATTCCAAAACCTGAATACATATACAATTTTAACTTTTGTTTCGCAATTTCAAGATTGCATTTTGGGATTTTAAACTACGTACACACACAAAAAAGGTTACCAAAATTTCATCATGCTCATAGAGTATGACAATACCAGCCTACTTCAAATGTGTTTCATTTTTCCCCAAGATTAAATTTATATGCATTTTGAAAAGAAAATTACACTTGTTTTTCCCTCGGTAATGCAGTAATATTTGATGTGAGAAATAGAAACTACTACTATTGTTAATTATAATGAAATGGCACTGTTAGAATATCCATTTTAAAAAGCATTTAATTAAATAAAATTTAGATTAGCCTTTAATCTTTAAGTATCATAACTTCTCTAAGATAATTAGGTTTCCATAAAATGATAAATAAGTAATTAAAACTACTTGAAAAACATTAGAAAATATTTTTTAAAATTACAAATGAGCTTAGTTAATTGAATAAAGTGCTTAATATTTCTTGAAAGTCATTCTGATGTTCTATAAAAAATGTTGAAATATTTGACTTGAAATATTTTTAAAAGCATCATTTCATTTAAAGCTTCCATTTCAAAAAGTACGATACATACGCATTATTTTAAAAATAGTATATCATGTAAAGTATTCAAAAAGTGATATGTGAGTGTAAATTTAAAAGTAATATTCTGAGGTAGTAATTTATTCAGCGAATAGACATATTCCATTTCGATTATGAGAACAGTACTCTGAGTACTCTGATAAAAGAAATTATTTGTGTAGCAATATATAGCAGTGAGAATAGAACAGCACTATGCAACCATTTTTACTGCATAACGTATTAAGAGTTTCTTTCTGTAGTATACCTATCTTAGCACAAATCTGAAGAATTTTTTAAAATGTCTGTAAAGGGATGTAGTGACCTTTAAAAGCGTGCAATTTGAGTAAGCACTTTTTGAACATAAAACTCAAAGACCGAGGAGTTCTGCTCTTAATACTTTATAAATATCTTAGTCAAAAATATGTTAGTTATTTGTTAATGAAAAATATATTGTAGTTTTAAAACCGAAATTACCTTATTATATAGATTCACAATAATTATGACTCTGTATAACATACCTTCTTCTTCTTGAGTATTCCTTCTTGCGCTTACATATTATTATGCGAATATGAGAATTTTCAAATTCTGAAAGCGGCCTCCGATGTTATCGTCATGAGATGATCTGTAGGTGCTTTACTTTTTACCACCATATTTTTCGACGACAATATTTTAAAACTGCGAAATTTTTGAACAGTTTTATTTTCTATCATGATATTTTGTCCCACGATATTTTAGAACAGCTATATTTCGCTACCTTTCCTCTCACGAAGTTTTGTATCACGACATTTCTGCCTTGCATTGTTTTCGCCGCGATGGTTTCGGCGGACACCTATTAAACATATAAATAAGTATGGACGATTTTGGATATTGTAGATAGTTATGGCTTTAATTAAGTTTTCCCTTCTTATGTTCTTAGAATTTAAAGTCATGACGTTTATTTTAAAATAACGTATTTGATGTATATTTTGAAATGTTGAATTTTCAATTTGGACTTATCCATTGTCATTCGCATGCTGTTCATTTAAATTCCTTCATAAATCTTCCTTTCTGTTTTTACTGAATTACTTCATTGTACTTAATAAACAGAGCATTATTTGTTTTTGTGTGATCGTTCGGCATCCAAATACATATTTTACGTATTTTTCACAGAATGTAGGCCTCTTATTTTATTATTCCTCTAAACGTTTGACTTGTATTAATAACGGAGTTTCAATTATCACTAATTTTCGAAGATTTATTTAACATGTTATTGTAATATATAAATCAAAATTTTTTAAACATGTTATTATAAATACATAAATCAAAATAAAATTTTAAAAGTGCAGATTATTTTGTACAGTGATGAGGGGTTAAAAAGAAGGAATAAAATGTTTTGACACTTTATCAAAATCATGAGACTAAATATATCATTACTCTTCTAAACATTTAGAATGTAAATTTATCACAGAATGAATGACTTTATTTTCAAAAGCCTTTTATCACGTTGACACTCGTCGAACAAAAATTTCCAATTATACCATAGCCACGAGCAAAATCTCTTTCAAGTCTGATGCGATCGTACTCGGTAGCAATTTAGGAGAAATTATGTTACATATCTCTTCAAAACGTATTTTAAAAAGCGATGTGTAAATGTCTGACTGTCAAATGCGTCTTCAAAGATGGAAGACAGCAAGCTTTTAACAAGATCAAATTTGTCGACAGTTTTAAACTCGTATAATAGTACTGCGGCTTTTCTGAAAGAAGGAGTCGAAAAGCAGAAAATCGGAAAGCGATATACCGCCTCAAAATAAAAAATCTATAATAAAAATAGAAAAGAATGAGGAATAAAAGTGCAAATGTGAAAGATTAGCAAGCAGGAAACGATTACAGATAAGTTGTAAGTGATTTCTTTGGAACAGAGCGTCATATTATCGATGACACGCGGCTCAAGACCGAATCTATAATTTCTTCTTTTTCCCATTTCTCATGTAACATCTTGTTTAAGATGTAAACCTTCTTTTCCATATTTGTCTTTGAGTTTAGGATCAAATGTTTTTGTTCTAATCTTAAATTCATGTTTTCAAATCAAAGAAGATTATCTCTATTTGAACCTTTCCGAATGATTATGGATCGCTTAAGTTTCACATTTTGAACGATGTAGTTACTTGATTATGAATTAAAGTTTTGTTGATTTCTCAGTCTTCAAATGTTTTCAAAATGTAAAATTACTAAATTACTAATCTAATGAAATGTTTGTTTTTATAAATTTTCTTTAATACTCAAATATAGCTTAAATATTTTTCTTAATACAGAGTGAATAAGACGTCACACAGTAAATGTGAAAAAAATTGTGGTTAGCTTTGAATATATGCTAATCCAATTAACACACACAAATGCATAAATTCACTAGCTAATGTATTTATTTTTAACATAATGAATGAGGATTGTCCGAAGACGAGTTAATAGGTATGGATAGGATACACAGAATTTCTATAAAACTAATTGACACAAGTTGTAGCAACGCGTTTTACTGCCTTTCCAGCAACGCTAAATTAGCCATTAACTTAAATTAGCTCATTTTCGTAAATTACAGGGTCATAAGGCTTTCACAAATCATAACACCTCCAAACATTTTTGTTAAAGATTGGCAGCAAGCGCGAAGTAGCGATAAGCATGAAAATCACAAAATTTGGGCATTTCTTCAAAAATAGGAAAAATGACGCTTCATAATAGCTCAGCATAATGCTATTTGTTTCAATGGTCATAACTAAAACATTCGAGACTATCTCCATAAAAGCGTTATCTCAGTGGGACAACTAAGTGCTTTGAATAAATTTTCCCAGATTTACAACAAAGTAAAATGTGAGCATTTTTCTGGTTCCCATAGGTCTTACGTCATTGTAATAACTACAGATCAAAAGCAAAAGTTGTTCTTTCGTGATCATGCGTGTTTTTAGCTTTAACAAGAATTGAAAGATTAAAATTCTTTGAGTAATAACTTGTACAGATATTAGGTATTTTTGAAAGCAGGAGAGATGAAAAATGAGCAATGCCTTCGCCGGGACTCGAACCACTGACCTCTCGAATACGCACCGAGCGTGTTGACCACTACACTCCGAAAGCATGCTATTCTTAGCATGCTTTCGGAGCATGCTTCTTAGCATGCCACGAAATACCTTATATACTCCCCCTTTTAAAGGGCGACTGGGGATTAGGGGACCCAATTGCCATAACCTGGTGGTGGATAATCATCATTCACCACCTTTTTTAGTTCCGACGCCACTGTAGAAACATTAGGTAGCTTTACAGCAGGAGTCATGAAAAATGATCATTGCTCTCGCCGAGACTCGAAACACGGACCTCTCGAATGCGCGTCGAGCGTGCTAACCACCACACCACGAAGGTATGCGAAGAAGGGAGAAATACCTTATAAACTAAACAGTTTACGAGCTGATGTCAGAAATATGTGCACCCATCATAGCGCTGAAGCAAAGATTACCAATTAACGTTGAGGGAGAACGTCTGTTGTTCTTTTCCCAGTTGCATGACAACTGCGTCTTAATTAAGAATTTCTTTAAACTTTCTGTGGTCAGAATTTTTAATTCAGGTGTTATAAAACATAGAGCGTAGAAAAGAGTATATAATATTCGCCCTCAAATCTCTATGCAGAATTGATGAAAGCACAAACAATGGTGCATTTGTGATAAATCTGAAATATTTGTTGTAAAAAATTAACTTTTTTAGTAAGTCTGCTTAACTATAATCAAGTCAGGAGCGGAGTAATTCGCAATAGCTCGGATCATAATGTCGCAAACGAAAACTTGGAGTTACACTTGGAGTCAATTACACGAACCAAACTGCTACCCAGTAATGCTATTTAGCCTATAAAAGCAATATTTCTTTTATTTAGATAATAGAATTGTTATATTTAAAACTAAATTTTTATACAAGAATAGTCCTAAGTACTTGCCAGTAGTTGTATGATTTACATTACTTCCACTATTCTCCAAATGTGTGATTGCTGCCGTAAGGACCTTACTTCTCCGAAGTAAATGAAGACACATTTTTCAGCATTTATCTTAAGCCTTCTCTTTCACATGAGTCTTGAATATAGTCCATGCTAATGTAAAAGCACTTGAAATTTAAATATCTTGCAAAAATCACCGTAAAGTTTCTTATATGGTTGCTTTACAGTTTTAGCAGAGATCGTTATGTGAGAACAGGATGAGCAGAATAGGCTCTAATAATTCATCGAGCGTACAGTGCGAGCTGCGTGCTAACCAGATCTGAATTCCAAAAGCTGGTATGGGATGCTCTTTCTTTATGTCCAAAACCTATGCTAAAACTTCGAAAGTTAAAGGCTATCATTGGCAACGAAGTGCAGATAATTGTCTTAGAATTAACTGGATGACCTTTTATGCTCTTATTCAAGCAGATGTTCAGCTATACTAACAGTTTGAGGTGACCATACACCCTATTAATATTTCATGAAACCCTCAGGAAAGCAAAAATTTTCTAATGGCCAACATTTGTAAAATTACGTGGACACATACATTACAATTTCACCTAAAACAATGACTACAGTACACGAATTCTTCCAACAAAGGTTCACAATCCTTTAATTGTTATAGAAATATGTTTGCAATCATGATGATGATAAAGGTACGTCAAACGTTGATTTTCGTTAAGGCTTGAATACGTGTAAAGGTTTTCCCAATTGAGAAAACTTTACATTAAAGCGCATTGCGTTTACTGCGGATTTTGATTTACATGAGCCAAAGATACTATTCTCTTACAGAATATTGAAACACCTTATTTAAATGATGAGCTAATAAAGTTGTAATGTTTGTAATGTAATGCAATTGTAATGTAATGTTGTAATGTAATGTAATTCATGACAAATATAAGTCTAAAGAAATCTTCTGTCTAATTCTTGTAAATGAATAGAAATTATAATTTTCATAAAAGGTGAGAGATTTTTCAAATACCAGTGAAGCTTGGTTGGTTTGCTGAAACGATGATTATTAACCTTTGTGCAGGATATATTAAAAAATCAACTATAAGCTCTATAGGATTTGAACCAGTAGTCTTTAAGCCATAATTCTATGTGTTAATTACTTACACCATAACAGCATTCAACGAAGAATGCAATTCCTTACAAGTTAGATAATCAATTCCAGCAAAACATTCTAGGGAGTTTCTTAGGAGAAATTTTAATACATATTTGCGTGAAACACTGAGAGAACCCTGTTTAATAAGTCTTTTCGCCTTACTAGAACTCAGACCAGGATGAGTTAAGAGCATTCTGCGACTTTAATTGCTTGGCGGTTGTTGGCTCCAACCTGTTATGCAGTTATTAATTCTAACGTTTTGTGAATATTTAGGCAATATGTTATAAAATTCTGTTTATGAATCTTAAAATAAAATAGGAATGAAACTTTATTTACTAAGGTCGCTTTGTTGCAATATGTGACGAAAATACGTCATATCTTTCCCTTTTAATTAAAGAGAAAGCCTCGAAGGAAAGAAAGACAGCTTGTGAATTCTAAATTCTAAGCACTTTGTGACTTGCCGGATATCTTGAGAAAGAAACTCATAAAACTTTCTATGTTGTTTTTCTTGGAATGATACCTACGATAAAAGAAGTGATTTCTAGAGAAAGGAGCTTCTTCATGGATAATAACAAAAGCTCGGCTTCTAAATGCGAGCTGACTTTTTGTTATGTAGAACATTACAAACTATTTTTTAAATCCTACATAACATATATCTTTTCAAAAAGCTAAAATTCCCAATATAATTTAATGAATTTTAATTTAATGTATGACAACTACAACTTTAACTCACGTTAACTCTTAGTTTCAGCTAAAGTTTGAGATTTATCCCAATCATTTTACATCATTCGCAATGTTATTTTTTTTTGTATCCTAAGGTTTACAGAAATTATGTTCAATACAAAAAAAAATGATCACCATAATATTTCAAACTTTAATTGAAAAATCATGTCGTTTGTGCATTGCTTTACGAAAATACGTGAGACTTCGGCAGAATGATGTCGAATTGGGTCAGCAAGGATCTCGAAATAGATGATCATTTGTCTCAAGGGATTAATATTTTAAGCACGATAGTTGATAATCAAAAGGCAGTAAGTTGGTTTTCTGGTGAAGGAGTAATTTTTCCTCAAATCTCTGCAAGATTCAAATTATACGCTATGTGGCAGAATTGCATAATTTCTTGATCTGTTTTAATAAGTTTTAATTCCCATCTGAATAAATAAAGAGACTAAATTACTTCTCTTCGAATGTATATTTTATTTATCGGGTGCTCTAAAAGTAATGATGTCTAAACTACGTTGCCAAGAAAAGGCCTAACTTTAAAACTCGAAACATTATTCACGATTTTTATTCGAGAAATGCACTTTTTCTATAATAATAAATTAATGAGCTTTTGCATATTTCGGTAAAATTTCGATTTTTTATATCATAGTTGTGTATTACAGAAGAGATTCAGATAAATATTTAATTGCATACTTAGAAAGAAATCTAAATAATATAAAATGCCCACAATACTTCTAAAATCTTAATAATATGAAATCATGGTCCGAATGGGTTTGCTCTTGTGTATGATAAAACTTGAATTGAACTGAGGTGCTATATAGAAATGATATAAGAAACAAATATTTCTTTCCAATTAAAATCACATAATCACTCAGGAAAGGCCAAATGTAGGAGAATTATTCGAAATGATTCGAGAAAATGGTGACTAATCAGTAGCTGACAAGTCGCTGGACATGAGTAGTTCATACCTGGGTTTGATTCCAGGCGAACGGATTGGCTGCACGGACGTTTTCGTGGTTTCCCACGTATAAGGTGTATACGAGCCAGTTTCCGTCAGAAATCCTCCACGAAAACATCCCTTTCTTAGGCAGATAGCCCTTGCGTACTTTGCTATAATTAAATAAACCAAACAAGAAGATGGTAGCATTGTTTTTTAAGTTATCTCGTCGCGCATTTAGTAAAGATAGATATATAATTAACTGCGCAGCAAAAAAAAGAAAGGAAGACCTTGTGCCAGGTCAAAAATGATAATCGTTTAAAAGAATCTTTCAAACAAATTTGGAAAAAAAAATACTATAACATGGTTGTAGAAATACATTTCCCGGATTTTCAAATGCATCAGATTGCCCTTTTTCAAGAGTAAGCAAAACAGAAAAGGTAACTATTTGTGGCGATGAAAAGCTCGTAACTTCGTAGAATTTGAAGATAGAAAACTCATAAAGTTTGAAGTCTGGAGGAACATTATGAACGAATATTTGAAAATAACGACGCATGTCAAAAAAACAAGCTCTGTGAAGAGAGAAGTTCCAGAAACAGGAACAACAACGACATTAAAAAATCCGAGATTTGATTTAAAATAAAATGGTGGTATGGTACGTTGTACAGGCATATTCAACCAGGTTCAGATACAGATAAATAGGGATATATGAGGACATCAGCGATGTACTGTGGTTCAACTGGAAATGCTTTTCCATACTAACTAACCCTACAAAATAATAAAAGAAGCTTAAATCTCTTAAGCGTTTACAAAGAAATTTTAAGGAGATAAGCAATTGAAGCTTTCTAAAAGTTCTAGAGTTTTCCCATTATGGAACATCGAGCAATCCCACCATACACCTGGAAGCCAGTACTTATTAAAAGAATGATTTGGAACATAAAGCGATTATAATATGATTTCAATACAATTTGAAATTCGCAAATTAAATTGAGAACATCTGTTTTAATGTAACGAAAGAACAGGTAAACATAATGAGATAAATATAATAAGTACTGGCAACACAATGTTAGATTGAACTGTAACAAACTTTATTAAAAAGGTGTCCGTGAGGACAAATACTTTGAAAATAATAACAATAAACATTGCGAGTAAGAAACTGGGAGCTCAGGGATTTGAGAATGCAAAAGTTTGGAATACGGAAAATAATTTTATCAAGAAACCAACACAGTTTTAAAGATACTTAAATGGAATCTGAAACAGGTTATTACAGATTGTGAAGTTCAAAAGTGGAAGCCTTTTGAACATACTCACAGGATGTAAAAGTTCATTAAATTTATACAGCGTGGGAAACTTATACGTGACAAAAATCTGTAGGAAGTAAGGCGTTGCGTAATTTTTTGAAACTTCAGATACGAAAGTTTGTATTTAATTAGAAACCTTTGGAATACCATTAGATTAGTCTGTGGGAGTTTCATGCGATTATCTTCAGTTAAGGAACACGAGAAAGTGCAATGAAATGCAGGAATTGCCCGTTTTCCACATATGTAGATAGCAGAGTTCGCCATATTTCTTGCGTAGAAATATGTGATGAAGGGTCCATGTCCTCTTAATAGGAATTAAATGAGAGTTTCGAGTACAAAGATGCAAAGCCTACATTTCTTTCCCTGTGAAGCATTCAGCATTTTGAGGCAAATTGTTTTAATAAATATATGAAATTGAACAAGGCCATGGAAGGATGATTTCAATGTCATCTTGATTAACAGGTGCTTCTTTAGCTAATTCACTTGCCTGATCATTAACCAAAATTACCATTAGTATCTCTGATTCATGAAATTTGAATTTTGTAGCTTGGAATTAAAGCAAGAAGAGAATTTATGTCAGAAAGTACTTCTGAGGAAGGCAAAAGACTCTTAATCGCTAAGTTAGCTGCTTGGGAATTAGATTTTACAGAAAATTAATTGAGATTTTTGAGACTGGCTATTTCAATCCCCTGGTTTAGTGACTGAAAATTCAGCCTGGAAAACAATTTTGTCGTTAAGTAGATGATCTCTTCATTTGATGATATTTGAAAGGGCAGTTTTAAAATAGACTACTGAACAACCTTTTCCTTCAGTTTTCGATCCATCAGTATATGCAGCTGGAGGTGAACTAGTTATTAAAGTTTCTTCAGAAGTGGGGAATTTCATTTTTTGAACTAATCCCGGCTTGGTGTCTTAATTCGTCGTCAGTAATCAATTTTCTTTTTCATTTTAAGGTTCTTGTCTTCTGCTTCCGAGTGTGTAATTCTTTATCCCGCCAATTTATATGAACGTAGGGCGCTATAGTTCTTATCGGAAAGGTATTTTTACAGATTTCTTGGATTTTTGTTATAAATTCTTCTGTTGTTTTATTTAAATCTACTTTTTTTAACTAAGTTGAATGAACTAAGGAATATATTGACTTAAAAAAGGTTATCAACGACGTTACATGTCTCAGGAGAGCTTCTGATTAGTGGGTTATTGATAACATAAACTGAATTATATGTTTCAAAGATATTAGTCATTTATTGAAGCAACCGCAGTCTAACAAGTACTATTTAAAAAACAGACAGTCTACAGTCTAGTCTAAACAGTCAACAGTCTACAGTCTAGTACAGTCTAACAAGTACTATTTAAAAAACCTTAAAAAAGGATAAAGAATATTTAATAATCTGAATAATAGTTTGAAACTTACAACATAATGACGCTACAAATTAGTAATATTTTACCTTACAAGTATTTATCGATTTTTAGACTTTTGATGATCTGTATCTAAATTATCTTGGAATTTAAAGTTCTTAGAAGGAGCAAAGCTGAAGGTCTCAGCTGAATGTATCTGACTTCTGTTTTTTTTAATGCAGCTATTTACACAGTCTGAAGGAACGTTTGAAATATTGCCTCCTTTGCCGTCCCTTTCAGTCCTGAAATGGCCATTTCATAGATATTTCCTTTAAAATGATAAAAACGTAATGTTTTTCTTTGATAGAAAATAATTTTTCTACATCCGAAGAATTCTGGAATAAATCCTGAGAATACTGATTTATTTGAAAATAAATATAAAGATCTTTTCTGAGTTATTTTACTTCCAGTGCACGAAAAGGCTTTGGAAAATTGTCCTTAGGCGATAAAATACAGATAAAATAGAGATTAAAATCATATAGATAATATTCAGTTGCAGAATTCTTTTGTTATATGAATGTCCTTTAGGCTTAGGAAAAACAATTTTTTCATTATATAGTAAATGAGTGGTTATGTAGACATATTTATTCTGGTGCCATACTTTCATTAACTTCACTTTCGTCTTGTGGTGTGGCTTTAATTTCACGGTTTGATATTAATTAATTGAGTTAACTTATTGGCTTCCCTACAGGTTCATTTCTACTTTCGTCAACACCACCAGAATGCAGCCTCCATCAGAGATCGAGTGGTGAAGACCGCTGAGTACAGGTAGTTTGACCTGAGTTTGAGCCCAGGAGAACGAACTGGCTGAACGCTTGGTTTTCACGGTTTCCCTATATATAGCGGAACGCGAACCAGTTTCGCTTAGAAAGATTTCTATGAAGGCATCCCTCTTCTTAGGCAGATAGCTCTTGTGTGCTGCGCCATATTCAGCGATGATTTCTTCTTTTTAGATGGTGAACTTTTTGAAACATAGGCTGACCATGTTACTCTGCTACTCCTCCTGCAGTTTGAAAAAGTTATCGGCTTTTGCTCTCGCAATAACATAAGCTAGAGTCAAGGTTTATTAGATCTCATTAATTTGTTATCCACCGTTCAAAATGACTTGAACATTAGCTCTAAATTACTTGCAAACTGAGAGCTTTATGTTTTCTGTCAGGTTTTAAATGTGTAAATTTGTGTGGGTTGACATGTTAATAAACAGGTATTATTTTATATATATACTTTGTAGAGTTCCTATCATTTTCATGTTCGAATTTTGAATCTCTGTTTCGCATTCTTGCCGCCGAAATTGGTATCTCGCAGGTGCAGGTTTCTCAAGCCTAGGTTAAATTAAGCCTACTAGGTTAAATTAAATTGTGTAGTTTTGCATTACTAGTTACCTTTATATTAAAAATTTTAACCTGTCTTTAAGTTCCTCATCACAAATGGTTGGTGACAGTATAAGTATGTATGTCCGCGCCATCTGTAAATAATTGTGTTCGGATAGTAGGGTTTTTGCCCCCCTCGCCTGCTGTACTCATCTTTTAATCTCTGCGATAAGCCACAACAGAGACTTTCCAAGTGGATATAGTTGTAGTGTATCATTGCAAAGCAGTCTAGATCTTACAACCTTAAGGTTCGAATGTATTTGGCACTTTAAAATCTTAACGAATAGTAAAACTTTTTATTCTGCAAAAATTAATTGATAAGCTATTTTAAAGGCTTATTCTTCTGAGAAACATCATACATTAATTTACCTGTTTATTTATCCTTCACTTTCATGTTGCCATTACGTAAAATATAATTCTTCCTTAAAATTAAAATTTTATATAGCACGCTTTATCTATATACTAAAAATTATATAACAATAATTGTTTTGAAATTAATTTATTATTCTCTCTAAAATATAAAAATATAAATGTTAGAAATCACAACATAAATAAATTGTATCGTTCTCAAAACTCCTTGCTCGGTAATGTGAAGAAAATCTTATCTAACAATACTTACTGGGGAAAAGAGGAGAAGAAAATATGATATTTTAAAATTGCTTTCAATACCCCTTCTGTTTCTGTGATTTCATTACTTTTGCTAGTAAAAGAAAAACACTGTTATAAATTCCAAAACTGCATGCTGAGATTATTATTGCATAAGGGCTGTTTATAAGAATTTTATTAATTTCTCTTGCAGAAGTTTTTCCCTAAAGACATCATTAATAATAGTGCTATAAATGTCAAGTATTTGTCATATGAACAGTTGAATTTTTGCTAAAAATATTATTCAGACATTTTTTTAATTCTAAACAAACTCTTTTATTTTTGCAAGACTCACTGTTGAAAAAATAATGATTCGGATTCCTTATCTAAAAATAGTGATATTTTTATAAATTTCCTCATTTTGGTTTTAAAAATTATTTACGTTATAATTCATAAAACAAACTTTTAGTAAAAAGTTGACATTAACATGTTACATTCATACTGCTATAAACGTTTTTTCGTAGTTATATTTATGGAGTTTATATTATTACGTCTATATAATCAATGTGAACTAACGTCCTTTCATTTCCTTCTGTTTATGTTGCATTATTTCTTCCAAAATATTTATATAAAATACAGATTTTTATATCCAGTATTAGTAAAAAAATACTGTATAATTATATAATATTCGTTACGTTAATAAAATGGCTTTCAAAATTATATTGTCTTCTTCATTTAATGAATTATTTATTTCATCTTAATCATTATATATTGTTCTTGCCAGATTCCACCATCGTACTGAGTTCATTAAGATAATGTGGTTATGAAAGCGGTTTCTGATCTCATTAGAAATCTGATATATTACAGTTAGCATTATTGTCCACGTTATAGTTAGTTTTGGAATGAAATTGTGATAAAGACATACCTTATCAAAGAGGGTTTTTTTGCTTGGCTTGCTCTAATGACACTGGAATTGACTTATTGGTAGATATAGTGACACATTTAAGAATAAAATCAAATCAAAGGTTAGACACGCGCGTTATCGCAATCAAAATTTAAGGCTAATAAGAATAGTACATTTCACTCAAAATGCTTGTTGTCGATATTTTTAATGGCTCTCAACTTCTATTTCCATTTTTGAAGAGGAACTTATATCACAGAATAACTTATTCTAAACTGGTAATTTAATTAAACTAGGGCCCCCAAATAGGAATAGTTGGACATTTAGTAAGTCTAATTACGTTACGAGACGAGACGTAAGAGTCATCAAAATGATTAGTTAATCACTGTTAATTGCCCCATCCTCTAGAAACTTAGCATTATATAGTTTGATAAGTGCACTGACTTTAGCATCAGGAAACTCAGCAATGCAAAGTCAACCTTGACGCGCCAGTAAAATTAATGGTGAAAGCCTCTGTAACGCCGCCACCTCGGAAACGGTACACTGGACTCAGAAAATCCGTCTTATCCAAACCCAACTGTTCTCGCTGACGTCACACAACGGATGTTTAACGCTCAGAAATTTTCCGCATTTCTCTCGTAATGAAAATGGCATTCTGTTTAAGGGTTAATGGAAGTCACCCCCCGTGGCGTGAAATGTTACTTCCGCCTTTTGAAGAGTTTTCCGCCTCCCCAGCCTACTGGTTCTCTGACTATGCTACTCCAATTTGCAAGCGCACGAGTTGTTTGCCGTGACATGACGTATATTGACATAATGCACACGTTCAGAATTCAAGTCACATGGATCGTTGTTATTCATGGTAGCGATTCTTAATATATTTGTTTTAGTGAAGTACGCGGCATTTAAACGTCGAGTGGTTTAAGTCACACATAGCGGCCCTATAAATTGTGAATAATGCGCAGAATAATTTGGTTGAAGGACAAAGACATATCTACATCAGTAAGAGTGCATATTCAATAATGCTCGAATAAGATCACAGAAATTTTTCAATCGAATCTTACTTCCATATTTTATTGAGGAAAGCAGTAAAGTATTCTATAATGTTAAATTAAGTATTTTATTACCTCCTATTCCAATATCTAAGCGAAAAAAAAAGGGGGAGAGTAAATAAGTAAATAAAAATTGTCAGAAAGCTATTTTACTATATATATATATATTAATTTTCAATCTAACCTGCTTAAGCGCTGGAATTTATTAATTTTGCCCTAATTGTTCTCTCCATATAAATAAATAATAAACTGGACTAAAATAATAAATTCTAGTGCTTAGGCAGCTTAGATTAGAAAAATTTTTAATCATACAAAATAAACAAAAATTAAGAGAAAGAGATTACACTAACCTGACAGATGAAAAACTATTGCAAAAGAAAAACTATTTCGGAAATAAATCAAGAATGAGTCACTTTAATCCTTTAAAATAAAATAAACATTAAATTTAAAAGAATTTTTAAATAAACTTTTTTAATAATCTTTTATTAGTCGCCCAGACGGTATAGTGGTTAGGAAAGACGACAGGGATATTAAAAGGCCCGGGCTCGAATCCCGGAGAAGGCATGGCTGTAACTGTCCGTCTCTTCATAGGAGACGAAGGTGGCCCACCTATTAGGTGCCTCCATAATAAAGTGACCACCACTTCTGGCTCTAGTAGTGGCCGAGCCGAAGTCCGCTGAGGGCCCGCCATCGGTTCAAAAAAAAAATTTTTTTTATTAAACACGAAAATCAATCTGTAAATTAATTATCCGTTGTATAATGATGCGATTAGACTCTTTAGGGGGCAATTTATTTAATTATTAAACAAAAACAATTAATGGGTTCTGAATACGTTTCGACGTGTTTAACCATACAAACAATAAACAATAAACTAATATACAAACCTTTTTTCACAATAAGCAAGAACCTGTTCTCAAATAGTCAAAAATGTACCCTAACATTAGTTTAGATCTCGAAGAAAATGAAAATTCATAAATATAGAAATACACTAAAAAGAGAGGATGAAAAATTTTTTAAAAATACAAATTATTGAAATTAAAAATATGCATATAATATAATTTCAAGTTTACAGTAAATATAAAAAAGGCAAAGTATGCAAAGCACGAAACTTGTATCTAGAACTCATTAACTGTTATTGTTTAATGTTTTAATTAATTAATCCTGATGAGTATAGTTAGGACATTAAACAATGGACGATAAATTACAGATTGATTTTTGTGTTTTATAAAATTGTTTAAAAAAATTTCAAAATTAAAAATTTATTAACGTTTGTTTTAAATTTTATTTTAAAGGTTTAAAACGACTCATCCTTTATTTATTTGCTAAAATATTTTTTAATAGTTTTTCATTTTCCAAGATAGCATAAACTTTTTCTCATTAAAAACGCTTTATTTTGTGAAATAAATTCTTCATTTTTACTTCCTAAATTCTCATTTTTAATTTGAGTATTCCCCCGCTCTGTTCTAAAATTTGTTATAACTATTTCTGAGCTGCATCATTTCTAGATTACTCCATATCATAGAACTTGCATGAAGCCGATGACATAGCTAATTCGAAATATAACCGAAGTTTTCTCTTAATAAGTTGCCATATTGGTTAGCTGCACACTTTTACTTCTTGCTGTTTTGCCGTTAAGACGGTGGAGTGCATCATTTCTTCCTTTCGTAATAGTATCAAAAATATAAATGGTCTTAAATAGGCACGATTACAGTGCCAAGTGAATTATGGCCGTAAATGTCTAACAGAAATAAAAGCGAGTATTTAATCTTCCTCGGCTGCTAAGATCAACATCTACTCAATCAGCTTTCTAAAATTTCTATATTTCTATATCCTCATCATTATATATATAGAGAGAGAGAATTCTGTTCTGTCTTAAAATAAAGCAATATTTATACGCATTTTGATTTCACCATACAAGAAGCATTATTACCAGAATGGTAATTTTAACAGTAATTCTCCAAGATAAAGACTTACTATATTTTTTAAAACAAACGGATGTTTCTGTGTATCATACAAAGAGTATTTTTTTATTTATCATGCAAAGAGAATGTAATTTGAACATTAATTACCTATTTTAAGTACGTCTCAAATTTTGGACTACCATGGGAATTTGTAAATACTTAAAATTCATAATAAATACTTTGTTTCTCTATTTTAGTCCTATGAAATGCAAGATTTTGTAGAGTAGAAAACTGAGAATGAATCCGTCGAAATGATTCATTTTCAGTTCTTTTTTAAGGGTTCTTTTTTTTCATTTTCTCATTATTCAAAAATAAATACAAATTTTAATATATACATACATTTTTAACATTTTTAACACTATATATTTGTATCGAAGGTAGTAAACTGTCCGACTTCTTTTCTGAAAATAACTTTTAACCTGAATTGTCGGATCCTTGAGGTTCATACGTTAAAGCAGATGAAAGCTTTTATTAGCAAAATAAAAAAAATTGTTAGTAAATTAAACAATAATGCTAATATCACAGAATACAAATTTTCAAATTATTATTTGTTTCCGATCCAAAATCTTACATTTAGTACTTGTAAGACATTTTTGTTTATTACATTTTTTAATTCAAATATACTGGCTGATAAATACAGAATTTTTAGATTGACATTTCTTTCAGATAATTCTAACGTATTTAAATAATCAGTAAATACGAGTAACTTACTTTAATTTAAACTATAAACAAACAAGTTGTCAGAACATCCTAAGATTGCAGAGAAAAGTTACCTGATGAGACAAAACTTCGGAATAAATAAAAACGGTTTGTTCTTTTTCTCTTATTAAAGTATAAATGAGCATTTAAGGAGATTCGTTCGCTATAACGCACATTTGTTACTTCTATCTGAAAGCTTAATTTTTTTAAGAGAAATGGTTTCATGCAAGATTTTAAGAGAACTTGGTCGAAAATTAAACCACCTATGAAAGAAATTACTAGCCGTAAGGAAATAAATGAAATAAAAAACATAGCTTCCGTATCTCTTATAAGAATAATTCTTATTACAAAGCATATGAAAAAAAATTCTCGACTGACAATAATATCATGGACTGACAAAATTTTAGTAAGTTTCAAATATTTAAAACTGCTTCCGATAAACTAAATATCTCAAATGTAGTATGCTAAACTAGCTTTGGGAAAATGTGTTTAAAATATTATTTACGTTAGCCTACAGTATGCCGAAATCCTCTTAAGGAATCTGAAGGAATCCTTTAAATAATTTTAAAAGTGGATTTTTTATGGTTAAATTAAAATTCGATTTTTACAAGCATTTTAAAATACATTCCATGCAAATACTCTCTCTAGAATCAAAGTTCGGTTCTAAAAATAGTTCTAAGCTTTTGCAATTTTGAGATAGTTTCTTTGCGTTTGCATTTGACCAAATTCCGCATATTAAATCCCCTGAACTGCATATAAATTGCTTCTGTTTATAATTAAATACAAATAAAGATTTACACAGAGAAAATTTACACAGAGAAGACTTACACAATTAAATGCAAATACCGATTTACACAGATATTAAAAACATCCATTTATTAGCATATTTATCTGTACATTTATTAATTTCAATTACGTAATGTGCTTATAAGGTTCAATTGTACCCATTCAGTTAAGATTTCACATAATTGTAATTTTCCTGCTTGCGTGAATTATTTCTCTGCACTAACTGATTGCACACGAGAACAACAGAACATCTGTATAAATTTAACAATATATACTCCTGTGCAAAATTAAGAGAATTTATATATTATGTCGAATTTCCGAAAAAAATATAGATAGATTTTGATGAAATTCGGAATGAAATTACATTTATAACAGAGAAAGAGATATAACATTTAAAAGTCATATTAACTGCGCATAATTATCGTTAAAACTCATAATGCAAGGATGTCCCAAATCAGTGTTGTGATATCGAATCGAAAATGAGTCTAATATAAGGTATGCTCTCCTTTCACACACAGATAGGTCTTGCAGTGTGATGGCATACTAGACAGGAGGCAATTCAGGAGTCCTTGTGGCTCTATTCGACTCCTGCAGCAAAGCAGTTTTCAACATCG
Source organism: Stegodyphus mimosarum (assembly GCA_000611955.2). Lineage (NCBI taxonomy): Eukaryota > Metazoa > Arthropoda > Arachnida > Araneae > Eresidae > Stegodyphus > Stegodyphus mimosarum. The sequence goes on along the minus strand of KK113594.1, from coordinate 39,688 downwards.
GGATGTTCATCGGAAGGGGATGGAGAGACGAAACTGCCGTCCTAAGAGCATCCCGGAATTGCTGTATAGGGTTAGGAGATCTAGCTGGGCAATCCATGCGATGAATATCCTCACTTTCCACGTAACCGTCGGCCAGTTCAGCCGCTGTTTGGCGAGCCTTTTGGTCAATTAACAGGAATGTAGGACCAAGTGCACTCCTGAAAAGTCGATGTAAAGTCATCTCTCTAGACTTGATAGCAGTCAGGGCGCGACTGTCAAACACATGTTGGGATGCGCGGCCTCTAACAAAATGCCATTTCTAAACAAAAAAAAACAAAATTCCTACAAAATGCCAACACTTATCCAACAAAATTGCCAACATTTGGCCACCAAATGCCGACTTTTGTCCAACAAAATGCCACAAAAGTGCCCAAACCTTTTCACTTTCACTACCGTAAAGATCCTTCTCCCTAACGAGGCACAGAAGAAATTGTGGTTCAGACTATCTACAGGTACAGGTATCTATTACACAGGTACGCCAATGATTCTCCAGGTTGAATCTCAACTCATCTGTAAAAACCACGGTTCACCCCTGAAGTTTGGTCCAACGAGTATGTTGTCTGCATCATATTAAACGTGCTCTATGCTACAATCAACTGGATGCATAGCGGGTGTTTTGACATGCAGCTCTAACTTAAGAAGCCTTCGAGTAACTGTAGATCGTGAAACTCAAGATTCGACGACAGCATACAGTTCAACTGAGAATTGTAAATCTATAACAGTCTCGTGTCACAGCAGTGAATGTGACAAATAACAGTCCTTCGGTATATATTTTGGTCGACCTTGGCCAGATCTTGTTGGTATCGATCCAGTTGGTATCTTGTTGTTATATCAGCATTCTGAAATTGTTTTCACAAATTCAGACGACACTGGCCGTTAAAATGAGTTTTGTAGCCGCCTGGGCTCGTGATTGGCCTCACTCCAATCTATCAAGAATTCTCCATCCCATTCTGTTATCCATACGATACTACTGTATTTTTGACATAATAATTTCTAGTTGTATATTTAATTTTGAAATTGTGGAAAATTTTGGCTCGTCAATTTTCATTGTCTCAAATAAAATTATGATGACTGAGCATGCAATGTTATTTAAACACATCATTATGAATACTTGCAAATTTTAACTAAAAATATATTTTAATCTTTTTTATTGTAGGTTCCATCTTACCTTGTTCTCTGAGAACGAATTTCATACTATAGCTGAATTTTTTTAAATGTGTTGGGGAGATGGGCCAAATGTTATGGCAAACGTTAAGTTTAATATATGAGATTATCATCTCCAAGATTAATTACTTAAGTTTATTGAGTTTGCGCTATAAGTAAATGAATTTCAATTAAAATAAGCTTTTAAATGCTTTGTGTACAAGCAACAACTTAATTGTTAAAAAACAGAGCTTCTGTTTGCTATTCAGAAACCCTTATTAAAAACGCTGGAGATAAAATATTTTATTCTGTGCAATTTTGCCACTGCTCGCTTTGAAATCGGAGAGTCTGCTAATCAAAACTTTATTAAACGTTTACAAAATATGATGTAGATAATAAAACAAATTCGAAATTCAAAATGCGGGCTTCGAGCTCCAGATGATTGGGTGGAGGAATACGTTATTCAAAATTTCATGTCGTTAGGTTTTATCGTTTTTTAATAATATAAGGAACATGCACAAATATACGCAGATTCTTTACTATTTAATTTCTTTAAAGTTAGTACAGGGTGATAATACTTGGTTGAAAGAATTTGGAAAACGATACAGCGTTTATAGTGGATAACGCAAATACCCTTTCAGGACTAATAACTTATTCGGGCTAAATTCATTGCGCGCTAATAATGTATTTAGTTATTTATTTCTTTTTACCATTTATTTCAATTATAGCATTGCTGTTAAAGCATATTTGGATTTGTATATGTTACTTTAATTAACTGCGGATTTAACTTTAGTGTCTTCATGCTCGTACATGCTGCCTTGATAAATTATTTACATTTGGATTCTTTGTGTTCGTGTTTTTTCATATTTGAATTTATTAATTCTCAGTTTGGATCTTAGGAAACTTTAAAAACGTAATTAATGTTCCTTACATTTCTGTTGGAAAATTAATGAAATTAGGATCTTTTGTAACTTAATTTTTATTTAAGAAATGAATATATTTCAAATATATTTGATTGGCTAAAGCTTGAAATTGTTTTAGTATTCATGTTACGTTTACTAATTTTGTTTCACAATATTTAAAGGTAAATTATTACAACAATTAAATTGCTATTATTATAGGAAACTGAAGGTGCAAATTTACTTAATTTTGAAGTAAGTTTTGGACGGAATTTTATTTCAGTTATTAAATCTGAGAATTCTATTCAGTATCATTTTGTGAGCATTCTTCAGAAAGGAGCCTTCAAGTGAAAAAACAGGTAAAAACTTATTAATACGCTTTCCCATTTTAGAAATTAGAACTTTGAAATTGCTAGAGTATGGCACTCACTATCATTCCTGAAGAGAAAATAGGAAGAAAGTATTTTTTTCTTTACGTTCTCCTTCTCGAAATGTGATAAAGCAAGTACACTGAGGTAAAAAAAAAGGGCAGTTCTGTATCTCCCGCTCTACTGGGGTGATTGGCCAAACTCAACTTGCGTTTTCCACGTCTCAAAAGTACGGCTTAGAATATGTATTTGATTTATACGAGGCACTGCTCTAATAGAGGTATTTTAACACAAAATCGGACTTTTCTAAAATGGCATACCAATTTTTTCCATATTTCTATTATGCGACTCAAATTATGTCAAATTGCCAAGTTTTGTAAAACTCGCACGAGTAGATTTTAAAACATTAGCACTCAAAATTTTAGCTCTTTAATGTTAATTGAATTTGATAATAAACATATATATATATATATATATATATATTGATATCTTTTTTTAATTAAACTTACTTGATTCTTTCTTCCAGAATTCAAAATTTAGGCTTAATCCAAATATAATTCCCCCACTTTTTATGATTTATTTTTAAAATTTAAATAGTTTATATAAATGTTTGGAAAAAGTGTTTGTATTATAGCCTATAAAAGTTTTAGCATCAGCTTGAAGTAGATGTATTTCTAAGGCACACCTGCAAAAAAATAGAGTCTTTTATTCAAAATGTTTTAAGATATACAAGAATTTACATATTGGCACGTTCTAAAATTTGGCATCATTTGTCTGAGCGATAATAACGCCAGATGTGGTTTACTTACTTAGTTATTTGAAAGTATGAAAGATGACTTTTTTTCCGCTCATCTATAATGAAAAAAAGGAAACGAAAATAGGTTGCCATAAATTAAGAAGTTCGCTAAGAAAGCTATTCTTGCCGCAAACTGAAAAAGAAAGAGCCAAGATTAATTTTCGAATTATTCCGTAAATTTGGCACCAAATTTTACAAAATTTAATATTTATTCATAATATGAGCCGTTGAATCGAAATACGGAAAAACTTTGGCAAGTCATTTGAGAAAAATTCCGTTTTTGAGTCAAAATACCTATGTTAGAATAATGCTATATATAAATCTAACATATATCCTAAATCGCGCTTTCGAAACATAAAAAATGCAATTTTAATTTTGTCAATCGGCCCAGTATAATGAGAGATATAGAACTGTCCCATTTTTTTTCGCAGTGTACAATGCTTTAATCACGAGCATATAAGATGGGAACAATTTTTGTTCCTTGCAGTTAAAAAAAACATTTAATATTCCTCAAGGGAGAGATTCAGCGACTAACTTTATTCCTTCTGAGTAAAGTAACACTGGTAGTCATCTGTCTCCTTATCTCGATACACACACAGTTTAAGAGAAAGAAGAAACTGTGATTTTGATATATCATACTACTGAACAGTGTTAAATTCCAACAAATAAGTATTTCTTAAACAATCCAAAACATCATTTAAAAACTGACTTATTCCATTATCCTTCTTATCGTTATAATCCTAGAAAGAAGCTTCATTTACTGTTGCGAGGTTTAAAAGCCCAGCCGATTCCGTGTCAAAATATCATTGAGACGTGATTGTTCATTGTTATTCCAAACGCAATTTACGTTCTTTACGCTTGCTATCGTTAAATGGAAGTAAGGTTCCAACTAGTTAGAATCCTTAGCAAAGTTTTGAAAGCGGAAAATTTTATTAACTTTCATCTTTTAACTCGTAATCTCTGTAGATCTTAAAGATAAAAGCTCAAGTAACGCGATTTCATATAAACTGGTAATGCCACATTAAGGTAAACATATATACGTGACCATGCCAGCATAATTAAACGCAATTTGTTTATTTTCTTAAGAGAACTAACTATACAATAGGTTGGAAGAGACTATAGATTAGGAGAATTAAAATGTATTGCCGTAAATCATGATAAATTACTAAGTGTTTTATGTTTTATTGGTCTAAGGTGTACAAATGCAATATGTTTATTTTTAGCTCTTTTTAAACCTGTTTTGAAGAATTATGACTTGTAATATTGAATTGAAATTAAATGGGATACTTTATATCTAAAATTATTTTTAGTAAAATTGCAATTTTATGGTACTTAAATACAGGTTCTATTTTAATATAATGCATTTGATATAGTATTACATAGCACGATTACCGAACACTATCAACCTAAATATGCATTAGTACACTATGAACATAAATATGCATAAATAGCACTGTTCGAAAATGCATTCGAATAATGCTGTTTATGTACACTATGAACATAAATAGCACTTATTAGCATTTATATCTATTAAATGCTAGTGATTTCATACCAACATGTTGTAAGTTAATATGTGTTATTATACTTGTTCTGCTAAAATACGATAAAAGCCGGAAGATTTCCAAAACTTTCTCTTTAAATACAAATAATAAAATTACGTTATAAGGAGAAAATAATTTTTTATCTTAAGTCAGAATAAATTCAAGATACTATTTAAGAAACTTGTTTACAGTTTAACGACGAGGTAAAACTTTCTCACGGTTGGAAGAACACCCCAGCTATTTAAATGTGTTCATTCTGTATCTCTTTGTGGCTTCATAGCAAAGTTCGATTTTATTTTCACAAAAATAAATATATTTCTTCGAATTTAATATTTTTAGAAATGATTTTATTACACTTCCCTTTATCGCACTGAGCTTTTAGTTACAACTCCAATTCAGTTAGTTTTCTAAATAGTTTAATTGATTTAAAGTTTCATAATTGTCACCTCATTTACCTATAATAATCCACCTCAGTTTACCTATAAAAATTTTTAAATTCAATTTTGAATTTTTTTTTCTTTAAGCTGTAATAATTCAGTATTTGCAATTATTTGGATACGAATTGTTCACTGCATGCTTCAAAACATTTTTAGTAATAACAGGCTCACTGAAAGTCATATTATTTTAAATTCCATATTTTATAGCTTCTACATAAATATTTGAAACAGATTTCTTAAAAGTTCCTTATATTATTAAAAGTAAGTAATACATTATTCTTCATCTCCTTGTAAGAAATATAATTAAATTAAAGACCCATAAAATTTGAAGTAGGAAAAATGTTGCAAAAAGCTGAAAATTTTGGTTTATGTCCACGTAGTGGGCAGAAAAAGTGGTTGCTTATTACATTAATACTTTTTTTTCTTTTCCAATCAGATTTTGAGCCATTTTTCTTGCAAACATTTTTTACGCAAATAGTTATCCCAAGACAATCATTGCCACCCTGTTTTGATATGATGAAAAGAAATTACTGACATCAAGAAAAAGAAATAATACTTGATAAATAAGGAATCTATTTAGCCTCTTATTTTTCCATTTTAAGGTAAATGATCTGTAGTAAATCACAAGGAAACATATCCAATTACAATAATATTTCTGTGTGCAAAGAAAATATGCAATTCATTAGAAACAAGCAAATTATATGAATGAAATCCACGCCAGTGCGGGTATTAAAATATTTCTCAATTTCAATGTAAGTTATAGCGGCTGGCCGGGTTAAAATTGCAGTAACAACTGCAATTTAACTCTGAAGTAAACTCAACTTTAAGCCGCAAATAAGCTTCTAGTATTAGCTACTAGAAAGCTCTTAAAATTTCGGCTCGCTTCTGAAAATTCAAGGAATTTCGAGACTTCTCTTTTTAGAAGCTCTTTATATGAAACAGAAAAGAGATTGCATCTTTATTTGAAGTGCATTTATCATTTTAAAGCGCAGATTACCCATTTCATAACAATGTGCTTTAAAGTTACTAATTAAAATAACTTTGAGTTTAAACTGCAAAACTTAAACATTTAAAAGTTCGATTTGATTTGGCTTAATTCTCTTTGATATGACTATTAGTTTATTGTATAAAGGCATTCAATGAAAAGGATTAATAAATGTTTCTCCGGATATTATTAATTCAATATATTTTACCTTAGGGCTTGATGCTTCAATAACTGTAGCAGTCGTATAATTATTGCAATTAGTTCTCCTTGTAATAGGAATTCGAAACTGGATTTATAGCCTTCCAACATAAGGAGAAAAATGACTGATTATAGTAATAAACTTATTACTATCATTAGTCATTTTTCTGATAGTAGTTATAGTCGATCAAATAATACCATTATACATAATAAAAGTTCCTTTTTTTCTTTTGATGGTTCAACAATGATTCGGTGTGTCCTTGTTGAGAAGAAAAATAGGAAAAGCAAACTAAAACAAATAATTTAAACATAGATTTCAATGATTCTTATTTGGATAACTATTGAAATAGTTTCTTTTCTATTTAAATTGTTTCTATGAAATTTATCAGAGACATTATGCGTAGGATAATTGCCTTGATGTATACGTTTATCCTATTTAAATAACCATTTTCACTTTAATAACTCCATCTAATCATGATCTTTAATAACTTCATCTAATAACTTCATCTAATTTAATAACTTCATCTAATCACGATAAATTACCAAGTATTTTATGTTTTATTTGCCTAAGGTGTACAAATGCAGTATGCTTATTTTTAACTCTTCTTAAACCTGTTTTGAAGAATTATGACTGGTATAATATTAGATTCTCAGATTTATTCTTTAAATTCTCAGATTTTAAGTTATTAAAAATCCCTGCATTTTGCGTCAATTGACAATTTACATAATTTTTCGATATAAGAACTATTATTTCAAATTAATTTACCATTTATAAGGTAACTAACAATATTTCGAGAATTTTTATAAGGTAATTAACAGGATATTAGCAGAATTTCGAGTTATAAGAATTAGGTGTTAAAAAATAATAGCCTGTTTGCCTTCTGTAAATGAGTTAGCTGCTTTTTGAAAACGAAAATCGCATGATTAAATACGCAATAATGTTAATGACATTGAAGACATTTACTCTCATTTGAAATGTATACATATTTTAAACATTGATATTACATCAAGATCTTTTAAGAAGTTTAGTTCCATCTGTAAGCGTTAATAAATGAACTTGTAGAATAATGTGTAAGGAGGTTGTATAATTTAACAACTTTTATAGAGTAGTTTTAATACACGTTTTATCCACGGGCAACATTAAAATTATCATAAGCAAATATTTTACACGGAGAATTCAGTATTTGAGATAATTGTATTCTCATCCCATATACTTTTATATTGTGTAAATTTTAATTAATATTATACACATTTATCGTGAGATATGATACAAACAGTGAGTAGAAAGTACCATAGATATAACGAATCATGAAATAAAATATTTTTTACATTGCAGTTAAACAACTGGATGAAAGATTAAAAAATTATATATATATATATATACAATTAAAGGGGAATACTCCTATTAAAA
>KK113594.1:0-28732 GCA_000611955.2 Stegodyphus mimosarum | reverse complement strand
TTTGTTTCTATTATTTATATTTAATTTCTAATCAAGAGCTTTTATAAAACATACATAAAAGTTTAACGTTCGCAGAAAATTCAATTCGGATACAATGAATTTTTACTTTGTAATCACTTTATTTGGTAATCTTAATGAAACGTCTTAGTCTCCAGTTATTCTTTGAGACACTCTAAGTAATATATGGTGTTAGAAAAATATTTTATTAGTCTCAGTAATGATTCAAATACTAATGAAAAATATCAGATAGATGTATGATGGGTTAATTATGTTTTTAATTAGATCAATTATGTTTTGTTATTTAAAATAAAAAAATAAAATAAATTATAAAAATATATCTGTTGGTTTCAATCACTTATTTTAGCTAAGCTATATTATTACTATATAACTATAATTAATTAATTAACTGATTAAATTTTAAAAATCTTATATTATATTCAATATCAATGTTCAGAAAATGGCTATTTGTCAAATCGAATGAGATTATAAAGAACTACATTACTCCCATATATTAGCAAACTTGGTATGTCACATGAAAGATAAATGTCATACATCATAACGTAACGTTCAAACGTTAGGAAAACTTCTTTAAGAATATATTTGAGAGAAAATTGTTCTTATTAGAGCTTTGGAAACATTAGGAGGTTAATGTTATTTCAAATGAAAGTTCTTATTTTAAACCTGAAGGAATAGTTTGTGAGACCAAAAGATCAAAATTTATTATTATAACAAAAATTTCGCAATTTGTGCTTTCGTGCCTTATTAAAATTAAACAATTTTTGATAAAATAAATTTTGTATAATTCTATTCACCCGCTTTGATATTAAAGCGTTAAATTTTGCTTCACTTGGGAAATGAGGTAGCAGTCCTAACCTGCTTATTTTATGATTACATACAAATATTATTCTATGATTTATTAATTCTAAAATTAATCAGATCTTCTTAACTTGCAGAAAGGCTTTGCTATTCCTGTCGATGAAATATCGGAAATGATCCATATTTAGCTTATCAAAACTACCACTTCAAAATGCGACTCTCTTGATGTCCACTTCTCAGTTCATATTAATTCCTTTCGGTGCATGCCCACAGTTAAAATTTAGAATCAGAACTACGTAACTTCTAAGTCGGATTTTACTTGGCTGTTGTCTATTGGACTCATCAAACGGTGAAGTCGGAGATGATCTCTTTGATTGCAATATTTCGTGATGAAAACAGACTAAGAGGTTTAGGTCATGGTTATTCTGTTTTGGTGGGAAAACAGGAAGTTTGAAGGAAAGAAGTAAGCACACACAAATTATCACGAAAATCAATTATATTCTTTTGTTTTTTAATTTTGTTTAATACGGTATATGTAAATTTTGTTTAATACATTTGTTTAGTTTTTTACCTTGGTATCAGATGAAGATGTTAGTCTTAATAATTAATAATTAAATGCTTTTAAAGGCAATGATTTTATGTGGCTTTATGTTATTATTGGAACGTTAATGCATGCAAACAAGGAAATTTCTTCTCTACTTGGTGGTAAAAATGCGTAGGCAAATAAATAAATAAAGATAAATTTTGAATGAGCAAAATATGAATCCCAAATAATACAAGAACATGTAATAAAAGAATACCAAGCTCGATTCTTCGCATTTATTTTCGGCAGTTTCATCTAAAATTCTAGTATCTATAACTAAGGCATGAATTAAATTCACATATATTTACCAAACATTACACGATTTCTTCCCTTCAAACTTTTGAACTAACAAAAGTATTAGGAGATAGTATTTTTATGCCTATTTATTTCCTAACATAAATATAACGTACAGTACAAGCAAGAACATTTATGAATACAAAAACGTAAGTGATGCCATTCACAAAAAGGGTAATGTTATTTTTAATAGTTCGATGGCTTTGCCGCAACATCCTCCCCACCCTGGTCAACCTCCAGGGGAATGACCAGCTGCACCGGTCGGGTAATGGTATGTCCATTGATGCGTAGAACACAAGTACGGACTTTCTTGTCGCGGCCAAGGATTAGCTCCTCGACACGTGCTCTTTTCCAAGTGTGGCGAGGTCTAACATCTTCTTGTAGTAGGACAATGTCCCGTTTACGGATTTTATTTGTTTCAGATGGATTCCGCACTTGATGAAATGTACGCAAGTCCATCAGATATTCCTTTTGCCATCTTTTCCAAAAGGAGTCCATCAAATGTTGACGATTCTTCCACATACGATTTAAATTTTTTTCAGGATTTGTGGGGCTGGAAGGAATAGTAGTTAATTTTTTTCCTATGAGGAAGTGCGAGGGTGTTAAAGCTTCCTCAGAGTCATCTTTTATTCCATATTCATGGACAATCGGTCTACTGTTAAGAGCGGCCGGCGCCATTGCTCGAGTAGTAGAGAACACAAAACAAAACTACGCTTTAATGTCGGGAGTAAAATAATTCAGCAAAAATAATCCAACAGTAGGAAGTATAAGTTCAAGATCCTGTTTCGTAAATGGTTATTTCGGCACCAAATATTAGGAGATAGTATTTTTATGCCTATTTATTTCCTAACATAAATATAACGTACAGTACAAGAAGAACATTTATGAATACAAAAACGTAAGTGATGCCATTCACAAAAAGGGTAATGTTATTTTTAATAGTTCGATGGCTTTGCCGCAACATCTTTTTATATAAATATTCTGAAAATGTTCTTTGTACTTGACTGCTTCGTAGATTGATGGAATGTTTCAACGAACGTTAAATTGCCAACAATTAAACTACAATCAACTGCGGGTAACTAGCAGGGCTGTAAATCACATAACCTTTCCTGTTTGAATATATAATAGATACAGTGTTTCTGATGTTAAAATAAAGTATAAAAATCATACAAGTACTATTAATACTTCTTCAGTTAATTTATAAACCCCTATTTATTTCCTAACATAAATATAACGTACAGTACAAGCAAGAACATTTATGAATACAAAAACGTAAGTGATGCCATTCACAAAAAGGGTAATGTTATTTTTAATAGTTCGATGGCTTTGCCGCAACAAAAAGTGATATCAAAAATATATTTATAAAGCGAAACTCTCAAGACATGCAGTTTATTTTAAGCAGAGCTGAAACATTATTTGTTGGTATAAAAGGAAAGCATTTTATAAGGATAGTCTAATAAGGATATTTTTGTTAAATATTTGAATTAATATATAAATACATTTTAATTATTTTTATTAACAAATATTTTAAAATGTTTCATTAATTACTATGTTTTTCATTATCTATACAGATCTAAGGAAACAGAGGAAAGTCTCTTAATCAACAGACTTCTGCTAGAGGCATTATAATGTAGTTAAATACTTTTACTAACCAAATAACACTGTTCAATCATTTTCTCTCTCTTTTAAGGTTTATAATGCGTTTTCTAACAGTTATTTTAAGTTTTGTATCTTTCCTATCTCATTCTAATTTAAGCTTACAATTTCCTGCCGGAATGTGAATTCAGAAACGCAGAGAATGAAAATGAGAATGAGTACTATTTAAGTCGTGACTTAACCGACTTCAACAGAGAGAGAGAGTCTGATTTCCTGACTAGCGCGCGTTTGCCTTCTGGCCACATCTTCTTAGCTATTACTACCCTCGGCCATATCTAGGCCCTTGCTAGGTTTCGCCGGTTCAATTAATACTTAGGGGCCAACTAGTTAGATTCTGATAGCTTCGGCTATATTATTTAAGAGCTTTAGTTAAGCTAGTTTTAGTTCAAATTATTAGTATTTAAGTTCAAGCCCGAATGGTGGCTTTATTGTAACGTTCCAAGCTGGAACTGATTGTAAATATACTGAATATTAAACACTTCTCAACTCTCACTTGTTCTGTTCACACTTAAGCGATTATTCGCTTGTAAAGTGTTCGTAAGAACTTAAGATTTAAAGAGTTGAACCCTACATTCTCAAATCATATTTTTCATTATTTTCTTCTAAAATAATATCATATTAATCATACTTAATATATATTTGAATAACGAAAATAATGTGATATTAATTTATCATCTGAAACATTGTATATAAAATTTCGAAAACTGCTATTTAGTTAAAATAAAGTGATTGATCCATAATTTTTTTATTTAGGAGATTAAAACAATTTCTCTTATCCATTTATTGAATCAAGTATCTATTAATTCAGAAAATATTATATTTTTATGCCTACTCAAAGCTGAGGAAACAAACTGCAAAAGCCTGCTCTCATTTTAAAATTAATCGTAAGCTTCCAAATACATTATTACTTCTTCCAAATAAATTATTAGTTTTAAAATTACAGGGCATGTAACCAAAATGTAAAAAAATCCTAAAACCCTTATATACAGAGTGATACGCTACCTCTTGTACGAACATCTGCGAGGAATAAAATTCTTAAAGCCGAATCAGGATCAGAGTGTAATGCATGGTCGGAAAGGCAAATACAGCCTGATAGAGGGAGTTGTTAGTAGGCCGGTAATACTTCGGTATAGGGAAACTGTCATTGGAAGCCCTGCCGTAGAAATCACACGAAAGATCAAATGAAAGTTCATATGAAAGGTCTCACGTAGGATACACGTTTGAGCAATGAGAAGGGTCTTGTCGCATGCATCTTCGTGGCTGCCTTATGGTCCGGGAAACTTTCGGACCATTTCAAGATATCAGTGAATGCACGTAGCACCGATATCTGTCTTGTGATCCAGTTCTGGCCAAAACTTAAACTGCTTCTGTGACCTTTCTTAATTTCACCGTTATTACGTTTGATGAATAAAGTAATGTACTTCAAGTATATGTTCCTGTTTCATCTTTCGTTTGAACACTGGCACGTAAACATTGTGTTGCGACCTTGCACTGCTTCTGATCCCGATTCTTCTCTAAGTAACCTAGCTTAGTTTCTTTTAGATAACCTTCCCTACCTACAGAGTTTGTGCAAGCGGTAATGAATCACTGCATATATGTTCATTTGTTACGCAGGTTAACTGAAACTTTGCTTTGCTTAATTTGTCTTCCTAATTCAAAAGTCATCTCATATTTGCTTTGAACATATCAACTATTCTGAACGTGATATTTAGAAAATTTTTGATCATTCATTGCTCAAAATATGGTTACCAATTTGGCAATAGGATATATTTTATATCTTTGAAAAGTATTTAAAACATTTTCATGTAAGGCTGAACAAGTAAATAAATGCAGCATCATGAACAAATTAAAAAATATAGTGGTGTTCTTAGATTAAAAATTAAGTTTTAGAAACTCAAAAAAAATGTCAGTGCATATTTTCGTATACCTATGCACATAGTATAAATAATCAAAGCATCTATCAAAGATTCAAGAACCCACATTTCGGGAATAGTGTAATCTGTTATAAATTAAGCAAAGAAACATGCAAACAAAACAAGCTTGAAACTTTAAAAAAAATCTGCTTCAGTATCTCAAGAGACTCATTAAGTAATCATTTCGAAATTAGTAAAAAATTAAAACCGCTGATTCTGCAAAGAATTGTTACATTGTTTCTCTTGAAACTGTTTTTAAATCTGCCTCATTTAGTAATTAAGTTTTTAATGTTATTTAATATAACTGCATTTAATCGCTTGTAGTTAGTTGAACATTTGAAATTGTTTCCTTTATTTGGTACAGAGTCTTTGCATGCGCAACATTTTGATTCACCGATACCAGTAAATTAATCGCCAAAATATTCTCAAAGTTTCCTCCCAGATTTGGAAGTTCACCTTAGTTCTAAACAGTTACCATCTTCTATTAACTAGGAATTGTGAAATTAATCTGTAACTACTTAATAGTTTAATAACTTTTTTGGTTAAATGTTGGACCTGATGCAAAATTATATATACATACTTCGAATAATATGCGACACAAATAATATGCAGCTATTTTAATCAGAAGATTTGGAAATTTTTAACATTTATGATCTTAATAATGTTAATTCTAAACTTTGTAAGCAGTTTCATCAAATGGCAAATCTGAACAAAAATACTAATATCCATAACGGGAATTTCCTCTTATTACATGCGCATGTCTTTCGACTAACGCTTGGAAAACAAAATGGAATAAAAAATTTAGGAAATTAATGTAATAAATACTTACTAGAATGACATAAGTATAATCCGAAATGATAAAAACATTGAAAAATTTGCTTTAGAAACGGAATTAATGCGTTTTTATGCGTAATATGATATTAAATCTCATACACTTTTGGCACAATGTCAGTAAAAGCTATAATTACTGCAGTTAATTTCGTCAATCTCTTTTCGAAATATCGAAATTTCTTTTAAAGTCGTTTTGTGAAACGTCTTCAGGGATCACAACGAATTTTTTTATTGCATAAGTTAATACAGAGTGGATTCCTCTCGTAACTGACTAGTTAAAACTGATGAATATTGGATCCGGTTCCGAACCTTGATGAACGAGCTGCCTTCTAGCTATAAATTTCGTAGTTTGTTTAAAAGTTTGCCTTAAAATGTCCTCCATAAGGACATCCCTTTCCTTAGGCAGACAGACTTTATATGATATGTCATATTTAAATAGCTTAACGGATTCAGAATGGTGACAACGAAGCTGAAATTCACTGGAATATGTAGAGCTCACACAGTTGATTCCATGCGGATACAGTGCTGAAGAAGTTACAGTTGCTGAATTTTTGTCCAACATTTTGGGGAACATTGTGAATAAGTGCCTTAATGTGATAAAAATTCCATGACCTGTCTTATTTTCTGCAAAGAATTTCACGTAAATGCCGATAATAATAAACTTTTTAACAGTTTGGCCGTTTAGTTGAAAATCGTAATGCACAACTCCTTCACAGTCGAAGAAAATAATTAAAACGTTCCATTAATTTTGAGTAATCTCTCTTGCTATGCTCTGCATTTGGAACGCTATTATTTTGATTGTTAAACTGCTTCTGTACAAGTTCCCGATCGAAAATGAAGCATTTTAAGGACTCGTCCAGAGAAATCATCACTTGGACTTGGACTACCTTTGTTCTTTCTTAGTTCACTCCTATTACTTTTATGAGAAAAAACTGCTTCACTTACGACATAAGCATTTTGAGTATTTTGTGTTATTACAGCTTATAACAAATATGCCAAATTTCAAAACCCACCAATATATAAATTTACATATATCTTTGGAAATTCCGTATAAAAAACTCTAATTTTTTGCAGATATGCCTAGAAATACATCTACTTTAAGGTTATGGTTATAATTAAAAAATAGTTTCAAAAAAATTATGAAAATTACTAAATACAAAGTTTATAAAGAAATAAGAAAATATCTGCGAATTTTATTTGGATTAAGCCTAGATTTCGAAATGTGAAAGGAGAAATCAAGCAAGTGTAATAAAAAAGAGATATTAATGTATATATATATATATGCGTATATGTATGCATACCAAATTCAATTCAGACTAAGGAGTTAAAATTTTGAGAGCTAATTTTGTAAGAATTACTCGTGCCATTTTTACAAAACTTGCCACTTTGGTATAATTTGAGTTGTAGAATCGGAATATGAAAACAATAGGTATGTTATTTCAGAACAATTCCGAATTTGTGCCAAAATACCTATGCTGGAACAATGCTGTATATAAATCTATATCCTTGATCGCGCTTTCAAGGCGTGAAAAACGCAAGTTAAATTCCGTCAATCGGCCCAGCAGAATGAAAAATACAGAACTGTGCCCCCTTTTTTTTGTTCAAGGTGTACTTAATATCGGTATATATTAGGTACTTCTTCAGCTGCAGACGTATACATAGAAACATGGTTATATATTAGGTACTGTCGGTCTTGCTAATTGTTAAGCTTTCTCCCAGTTTTGAGGAAAAACACCCCGCGAGCTGTCCGAGGTTATCCTAATGCTTTTTCTCCATAATCAACCTCTAGATAGAGCATTTTATTTTCTATTCTCGAGAAGATTTTTTTAACTTCGCCGTGGGTTTTGGATCCCCCTTGCCGCACAGATACTGAACGCTTACAAAGAACCATGCCTTCTCCGGGATTCGAAAGCGGACCCATATGTACGGCATTCAGCGTTACTAATTACTATAACGGCTTGGGGGGGCAAACTGAAACCACTTGATAGTGGCATAAACAACGGGCCGTTAGGTTAGTATAATTTGTTAAAATCCTTCCTGTATACCAAAAAAACGGTACAGCCCCAGCCCTTCTTCCTTAATTAAGTCGGCCATATGTTTAAATATTTATACTTTTCCGAGTTAATATAGTGCTCTATATAGGAAGTATTTGAATGTCAAGTATATTTTAAAATTTGTAACTCTACTGTACAAAATCAACAAATTATACTGGCAAGATTATAAGTTTTTATAATGCAGGATTTCTAAGCTATAATTATTTGCTTACTCAAATAATTTCTAGCGTTAAATTAGAAAGTAAATTTTGCGGAGAAAATACATTTTTATGATACATATAAAGCTACAAAATTAACATTATACCTGAACAGCATCTGGAGTACTTTAAAATATGAGTATGTTGCATAATAAGTTATGTGTTGATATAATTTAACTGATAAAATCAAAGACGTTGTGCTGCGAAGAACAGCAACAGCTCTGAGAATTCGTACTTAGTTCAGCGGCATGAAGGCATTCACTAAGGTAAATATATATTTTTATTCTGTAAAGCAAAAATGGGCAAAGATACAAAGATTTCTAACATCTAAATAAGAAAAACAAATTTTTTATTCATCTTATTTAATTCCTCATTTCTAAAACACGAATTTCAAAATCCTGTCGTCCTGATTTCAAAATATTGTTCCAGAAGATTTATTCCTAGAATGTTTAAATTTCTAAACGTTCTAGATTTCCTGTCTCTATGATATCATTTACATTCATGTGGTAACTTCTAGAAGGCTGGATGTGAATGAATTTCAACAGTGATTCAAAGTAATTGCGCAAAAACGAACTTATTATGTATGTGCGGCGCTTCATTTCAGCAACCAGTGAATCAATCAACTCAGATTGCTGCAAAATGTCTATTTTTACGTTGACTATCGCTATTACATAAATGTAATTCAGCTAAAAGGAGCTAATATGCCCAGAATGCTACCATCTGATGAATTAAATTTCCCTGTTTTCGGGTTCAAATGCATTCAACATGCCAAAATGATGTTAGCAGCTCTTTCGCAAACCTGAAGTTTTTACACGTGCACGACTCTATTAAATGCATTTCCAAAGCAATATTAAAATTGTCTCAAGGGAACAAAGCATTGCAAAACTTTCTGTTTCATAGAATCATTCAGTTTATTAGAATACATGATATATGAATGCCTATGTGTAATAATACATTATAGGTATCCAAATAATCATTCAGTAAGTATATGCATCTCATCTATAAAAGTCCTTGCTTAGCCTTTATTTTCGCAACCGCTAATCGTTAACATATACGTCCAGTTGCGAAAATATCTAAAATTTGAATTAAATGTTTTTGTATTTTGCTTCTGTATTTTTATATTAAAAACATCAACTTTGTAACAGTTACAAATTTTTATATATCCCCCGTCCTCTATACGTAGGTACAGAATACTTATATAGAGAAAAATGTTACAATGATCATAAAGAATTAAATATGAAAATTGTGTCTCTCGTACAACAAAAAAAGAGCAAGATATTTAATTTATATTTTGAGATATCTATTCTTGAAATCTCAGAAATCGTACATAAAATGGAGAAGCAATATTTAAATTTTTATCTAATTAACAATAAACATTCAGCTTCTGGAAAGATCTCTGATGGGTATATGTTAAAAGGTTAGCACTGATGTTCAGATTGTCGTAAATCGTTTTGAAAAACGCAAAACGTTTCAAAAGATACCCTATTTTTAGCAGAATGCAAATGGCAACAGTCCATTGCTAAGCAGGTTTCTAAAGGAATGAATCAATCTGAATTATTTTTATAGGAAGAAAAATTAGATTCTGAATGATATTTGTTAATGTTCAATAATAAAAATGTTGCATTTTAGAAATTAATAGAAATAACTTAACCAGGTATTAAAAACGACAACAACGACAAAGGTTCAAAAACTAGTCATAGTATTATTCTACGTTTGGTAGTACACAATATCAAAACTGGGAAGTAAATTAAGATAGTTTATGCTTATACGGAGCAAGATTTACATCCTTTTAACTGAAAAGAAAAATATAAAATGATAATTTCAAGTCAAAAAGCTTTCACTAATGAATGATTTTATTTAAAGATTTTTTAGAAATGTCTGACATTTGTACGCCTTCTTCATTCCTATTTTAAAACTTTTATTTTCAAAAAAACGCAAGAATAAAAAAAGGCTAGTGGGTATGATGGTCATAGCGGCCATCCTAATGGAAACGCATGTACACTAAAAAAACTTAAAATCTAAGTTATCTTACGCTTGAAAGTACTATCCTATTTTAAAGGAATAGATAAGATGACACTACGTATGGATGGATATTGTTGCTTATTGCGAGTTCTCAAACAATCTTAAAGTATTGGAGCAGAGGAACATTGAAAACGCGAAACTTCATTACAAATTTAAATGAATAGTAGCTCTTACAGAGAAGTTAAATACATATAAAAGCTCAAAAAGAAAGCAGTAATAAATTGAAAGTCTGCTTACAAGCAAGAAAAATCGTAGATCATCAACATCCTTGAAAGAGCAAAGCCTGAACCAGCAATTACTAATAGAAACGCTCAATGGTGAGAAACATTCTAAGCGTACGGATTCCAACTCCCTCAAAATTCTCAGTCTTCTACATACAGGGTGCCTACTAAAGTCCGGTACCACCCATTTAACTGCCGAACGGTTGCAGCCATAATCATAAAAATGGTGTCGTAAAGTGGCTACTAGATGAGATAGCTTAGAGCGCCACCTGGTGGAAAACGGCGAAGTTAGAGTCCCTATTTCGAAAACGGTACGAGATAGGAAAAAAAGGGATTTTGAAATGTTGTAGAGCATCGTTGATTTAGTAAGAAAAGACAGTTCGTGGACATGAACGTTAAGAAAAGAACGTTTTAAAAGCGCATATTGTGTTTTTGTGATTTTCTACACAGTAACATGACGAAACGATCTTAGAAAGGGAAAAAAAAACTAGTTCTCCCAAGCTACCTTTATTTTCGATGTTCAAACTTCTCTCCATCTGAAACGTCTTCGGCATCCTAGTCCAGTAATATCTGATTAGGTGTTGGCCGGTATGGTTGAATACCTACTTCATTCAGGATTTTCCAAGCGTGACTTTTCGAGAGACCACAGTTCTCTCTTTTCTTTGAATGCGATATGAGAGGCGCAGCCCGACCCTCCTGGAAGACTTTACGTCGCCCCATGGCCCTTGCCGCTGTTGTTAGGATATGAGAGGGCGTATGATAAGACATCTTCCGGTTGTACTTTTCTCCCTACATGCCGGATCGAAGTCGCCGGATCTAGTCTTAGGTAGTATGCCGGATCGAAGTCGGCTAGTCACACAGCATGTCTCTCTTGAACCTTCACAACATGTAGTATGGCTTTGTATGAATTATACGGGCCTTCAGGAAAATGTTCTCGATACAGCCGCGCTACCAATCATGCCTTATTCACCGCAAAGCAGAACCATCTCACAATAATCATTTTTTGAAAATCGATCCATGATCATGAGCTTCAACATACAATCCTGAAGTTATATCTCTTTATAGCTGTCTCAGGTGAACAGGTGTGACGTTTCATACACTATTTGCATAATGCACAAATTCGCTCGCCAAGCTCATGTTATGTTGAAATGATGAGTTTTGCGACACAATTGTGCACGATCTGCATATTGTCTACTCTGTTTGTAAAGTAAATCAGTACAAGGATGCTTCCCGCGGGGTTTGAACAACAGTCCCCTCGACTGTTGTATCACAAGCGATACCACTGTGCCGCGATGCGGGTTCGTTTTTTCTCCGAAAGGTAATCTTTTCTCCTTTCGTTCGAGTTTCGTGGCGTCACAATTCCGGAAATTGCGAAGAAACACATGTGCGTTTTCAGCGTTCAGTTCTTAGCATTCATATCGACGAGGTATCCTATCGACCGAAATCGACGATGCTGTATCCATAAGGTATCCTATCGTACGAAATCGATGATGCTCTATAACTTTGTAATACCGCTTTCGAGACAGGGACGCTAACTATTTCATTTCCACCAGATGGCGCTGTAAGCTATCTGATCTAGTAACATAGCCACTTTATCACACCTAGACACCACTTTTATGACTAGAGCTGCAGCCGTTTGGCAGTTAAACGGGTGTACCGGACTTTAGTGGGCACCCTGTATATGCGTGCGTATGATAAAAAATGCATGCAAATCAATAGTGTAGATTTTATCTGCAATAATCTCTTAATTCTTCATTTAAACTGTATTACATTACCTTTCTGTGCAAAAATTAGTAACTGCTTATAAATCGCTCTAAGCTGCATCATTTCAAAATTAATCTGTGTGATATGGTACATGTCTAATGACTTAGACATTTACGTAAATCTTCACAGAATAAAAATTTCAAATTTGGCATCCAAAATTTTAAGTTAACCAATCAAAGTAAAGTTTAACCGAAATTAAATCATTGTGAACTAAGCTTTGTTGATAGCATATATTAGTGGACTGTATATAAATTCCTAAAAGTCAAGTTGAAAAACTTAACAACAGTTATTTTCCTTCGGGCACAATAATGCCGCTTAAACGGACAAAGAAGGGAGTAACGATTGCAATTAACAACTGACTGCCGCTTTGATCGGGCAGAAGAAAACAGACTCGGTGTGAACCGAGCGTATCCCTATCGCCTACTGAATAGTACTGGGCTCTCGCCGGTGACATTACGTGGAGCTGCAAATGTTAAGCCAGTACAAATAGACAGAAATATTCTAACCGAGAGGAAACAGCTTTCATACAGAACACTTGATTTCTCTCTCTCTCGTTTCCATTCTGCCAACACGCTTGCTACCCGCAACTGTACTTTCCTCCATCCATCGAACGAGTAGTTATGAATATGTGGAAAAAATACAAATATGATCAAATATAAATGTGTAGACTGTGCTTGTGTACTTCTATATCGAGAATTGATTGTCCAGAAATAAAAACCTTTTGCTTTATGTACCTGACACGTGCATATATTTCATGTAGCAGACATGGTAGAGACATTCTTCGTATATCTACACGTCAGCAACATTTAAATTATTTCATAGTTTTGAATCATTTTGCCTTGTTCTTCCTACGGATAAGTTAAATTTTTTTCTTCTCAGTTATAGCGATTTGTATTTATTTTAAATAACCAGTTAAATTTAACTTTTCTATAAGCCTTCGTTCCTCTAATTTTCAGTGCCAGAATATTTAAATTTGGTAGCGCGCTGAATTAATGCAAATTCTACCAGTGGGAGAAAACGTTTAAGGACCAAGTTCCTAGAAGGGAAAGTTAGAGAGCCTGGGAAACTTCTGTACGTATTGTAGCCTGAGCTTCGGCTTAGTAGTTATTGCTGGTTAAACGTGGCTTAATAGCTGCCACTAAATTTGTCGACGCTGTGTTAGGAAACAGGATAATCTGAGCCCTGTAGCCTAATTCTACTACTTGTGAATATCTTCAAATTTTGAGTTTAGTTATTACTAATTCAGTTTCCGCCTAAGCAGAGGTGTATTGTGTTAACGTAAAGTTGACGCATTGTAAATAACTTAAAGAGTGTAATAAAGAGTAGTTTTAACCCTTCTTCTTCTAACCCTTCTCCAAATTTCACACAAAAGATAGACAAGTAGACCTTACACAGTTAATATTTTATCAATATGACTTAAGCTCTTTCTCTAGATTATGTAAATTATTTCGTATTAGTTTTAATATTATTAACTTTATATACTACTTTTCTTTATTTGGCAAAGCGAATTCATTTAATTCAAATTTGTATTTATGTACTATTATTTCATATGAAATGAAAGCGGCTGTGCAGAGGAAGTATTCGAAATTTCATAAGAACTGCAATAAGTAAGTAATTTAAAATGGTTCATCAGCTAATTTTGGATTAAAAGAAACACAGTGGTTTTCTCCTAGGAAGTTGACTTCAACTGAGATCTGATCTACCTCCTCTTTATAATGTTGGATAATATTTTGATTGTATCACTTTTCCTTTTCTCCGTTTTTACTGTATTTCTATTGTTTCCGGGATTTCTTCTGGTTTCAAAATACTGAGTTGATGGGGTTCTTTTTACATTTTTCATTGGAAGACTTCAGGATTGTATTGGTTTTATGTTTCATTTCTTTCATGTCTTTGTAGTTTTAGTTCGAAATTTATTACTTATATATATATATATATGAAAGAAACAAGAAAACTAAAGTTTGTGTTACACGAAATTTCGAGCATAGCAAAGAATTAGAGAAAGATTCTTGATTTAAGATTTTGGCAATAGTTAAACCAGTTTCAAATGCGCAAATGTATTCAAGTTCTTAAGTTATTTGAAGCCATAGGGAAGTAAAAAAGAAAGTAAAACGTTACACATACACTGTTGTACTATTAAATTATTAGCGGCTACATGAATTTCAACTGGTATGTCTGTTTAATTAAATTAATTAAAACCAAAATATACAAGAAATTCAAAATATGAGAAGGTTAGAAATTAAATGGAAATTTCTACGTTGTAACAATAAAGCAACGACGGAATTTACTTTATGTCTATAAAAAGCAAAAACTTAGAAGTGTAAATCTGAATTTTTTAAGTGCCTTTCAAACAGATATCTAAATTTCAGAAAA
Organism: Stegodyphus mimosarum; assembly: GCA_000611955.2. NCBI lineage: Eukaryota > Metazoa > Arthropoda > Arachnida > Araneae > Eresidae > Stegodyphus > Stegodyphus mimosarum. The sequence goes on along the minus strand of KK113594.1, from coordinate 14,011 downwards.
CAGTAGACGCATTTCAGTTAATTTATCTTCTACTGTATTTTATTTAATATCTAGCGTACTTGCGAACACGAATATCCAAAATTCTTTGAATCATAAGCATTGGAAATTCCGTCGAACTACTAAATGTTGGATGAAGAGTGAATGAATGTGGAATTTCGTGTTTTTTCTATACATGAATATGAATACGAATCTGTTTCCCATCGAAAATCATCTTTGAAGCCATCCCTTCCTTCAAAATAGTTTAAAGAAAGCAGATAGCTGAAATGTTTACTGCCCTAAGGACAATGAACGTTTGTATTTTCCTAGGCATGTTAAATCGACTAAATAAACATTAAATTTAGTAAGTGCGTGTTAATTTCTAACCAATTCAATCCATTTTCAATATAAGAATTGAAAAGTTTAGATCTTCAATCATACGCGTAGCGTGAAAAGAAAATACTTCTCTGAGATATCGTATAAAACTACTCTTTAACTGTAATCCATATTTTAAAAATACTTCTATAAATCAATCCACAGAAATAAATGCTTTGAGAGTTATATAAGCTCTCAATTCTCAGAGCTTTCGTTTCGAAATTGAATAAACAACTGATTTTACATCTTGTATAAATTTTCTAACGAAAAACTTGAATATACCAAGCCATAAAACGATATAAAGGACTAGAACAGATGAAAACGATTCCAAGAAAAGTAGCAGATGAATTTTCAAAAGTTGACATCTTATCCACTTAACTATCTATGACAATATTTTAGTTGTTTGCTTTCTTAGACGACTTATTAAAAGCACGAATTTAACTCTCATATTAAATATGCCATTTTCCTATTTTCTCCAATGAATATTTTTTTACGTTATTTCATAAATATAACCCCAATTCTCATAATCAATAATCATTAATTATTATAAGGTATAGTCGTAAATAAATATAAAAGTTCTACGCTATCTTTGGCATATTTTATGCGTAGCACACTTATTATACTATCATCAGATGGTTTGGTTCTTGACATATCGTTTTAGAACATGCAACTAATAAATATGCTAAATGCTTGCAGATGTATTTTTCTGTTTTAATTTCTACTCGTAATTTACTAATTTTACTTACATAAAGCAAGCAATGTACTTAGATGTAATCCCTAATTTTAATAATTACCATAAATTATTTTATTCTTTTTCAATGTTGTAGCAAATTACAACAGTAATTAGTGTTTGTTTTCATTCTTTTTATATATGCTACACATGACAATGGTAATTTAACTTGTTTTTGACTTGAAATATTTATAAATATGAAATTAATTATATATAAATGGAGTTACTGACATTTAAAAGGGCAGTTTGATTTTTTTTTATATTTCTATCAATAGGTTTGAGGCAAACATATTTACCGTTTACTTAAACAAAGACGAAAAAGTATGGGTTAGTAGGAGTGAGTGTAAAAGCTGTGAGCTCATCGAGAGTGTAAAAAAACCTTAGCAAACACTTTCGGGCGAACGTTGAAATCGGAAACCTTTGAGAGTTTTTTGAGAGTTCTATAGTTTATCTAACTTTCTGAGAATTTATTTATTAATTATATTATTTAAATGTTTATAATTTATTTTATGTTTTTTGGTATTTTTTCATACATTTACTAGACATTTCCATTGCCTTTGAAGTACAATATTATGAATGCCATAACTCTGTGTACGTCCATTATTTCTGAAAATTAATGTCAGACAGATCCATGTGAAATTAACCATCTATCATGCAAGCATTGCGTGTTTATAACCTAATTACGATAAATATCGCACTGCAGTCAGTTATGTCAATTAATATTCATAAAAATATAGAAGTACAGAAACAAGTATATTTATTCATGCTAAGTCTCTCCTAATGGGATATATTTCAGCATATGTAATAAGAATAGCATATGTAATAAGTTATAATAAAGCAGGCCAGTAGAAATTTCGTTACCTAAACTGAGAAATTCTGGAAAGAGGGGAAAAAGTAACAATGAAGATTCTTGTGACTTCGAAGTCCTTAATCAAGAAAGAAAAACCATTTTTCATTTGTGTTAATAAGAAGTTTCATTGAAGCTATGTATCGTTAAAATACTTCATACAGAAAAGTTTCGAAAATTTGAAGTTGCAGCTTGCATAAATTAAACGGGAAACAAATCGTTAGAAACTAATTATGTATCTTGTGCAGGTAGATAAGTGGGTTTTGGGTTTGTTCGTTTTTTTATTCTGTTTTGATTTTTCGCTTTTGAAAAGTTATTAACCTCAAACAAATGCACTAGAAAGGTGATATTTGAAGAGAAAACTTGAAATTTGTTATTTATGCAAAACTAGCGTGATTTGGAAAGAATTTGAAATTTTCGTATAAATGGTGTAAGTTTGAAATAGGGCATCTTAAGACATGAACTGAAATTCAAATTAGCGTCCTTTGCGGGTAGACGTCAGCTGACTTAATCTCCTCAAAACCTATATTAAGATTTGCCAGCCAGTGATCAAAATTGATAAAACTGGCATTATTAATTGAAATATTAAAAAAAAATTCTTGCATTTGAAGAGGATTGCCAATAGCGATTCAGAAGGTATGTATTCTAACTGAAACTAGTTTCAATGTATGTTACATTTATATTTCAGTAAAGTCGAACTGTATTGAAAACTCATGAACTAGATCCAAATGGTTCCATCATTTCGAAATGAATGACGCCACACTGTGTTATCTATTTTACTCTATGTGGTAAAATAGATTTGAATTTATTGCATTATGGTAAACCACGCATACTAAGGTTTTCTGCCTAAGAGGCGATGTCTTCGTAGAGAGTTTACTAAGAAAATTTGATCGGTAGTCTTGTTACATATAAATAAAAGAACGAAAATGTCGTTGCAGCCATCTCGATTCTTTGGGATTTGATCCCGGGTAGAGCCACTAGTATTCTGCAGTCTACACACTTGACAACAGATGGGCGTCTGGTAAAGTGAACTTGACAGGTGAAAGCAATTACGATATTTCCTAACAAAAAAAATATTATAAATCTAATTTTTGAACAAACGAAATATAAAAAGGGCAGGTTTACGGCAGTATCTAACCGCTGCGAATCGACATCAAAAAATGCGCTGATTCCTTAATTAAAATCCTCTAACCGGCAAGGCCGTATATATACGGCCTAGAATATTTTTTGTCATATCTGTAAGAACGTATATATACGTGTACATTAAAGTATGTCAAAGGAATTAAGGCAATATATTAAAAGAACATAAATCCAGGTATAAAATGCCAGGAGAATTTTTACGTTAAATCAAGAAAATAAATTTTTCTGGTAGTAGTTTTGAGAAATTTGTGCTTTCTTGGCGAAAGCCCTGGCCGGTCAGAGGGTTAACAGTTACATGTCAGTGAATATAAATCACTTACACAATACGCTGTTTTTTAAAACATGATTATAGATTCATTTCTCCCATATTTCTGATATTCGATGCATACTATATGAATTCAACATTTACTGCAAATTGAAGTGCTAATTTACCTGGCTCATTCTTTGGTTCATCGTTGTAATGATTGAGGTTTATTCTGAAAAAGAATTTCAGATTTATTCAAATTCGACCAAATTGATAATATGGTGCTTATTTTCTCATGTCTTTGAGGTGACGAATTGTCTTATAAAATGCCTTTGGGAATTGATTAGTTACGGATTGGATGGAACGTCCTGCTTATAAGGCCTAAAAGCATTTCTGGTATTCCGAATACGCTAAGCAAAATATCTCCATTTCGCACTACTGATTTGGTAAATACATCCCTAAAACTGCTTAGAAATAGACAGCAAAGATTAGGCAGTCGACAATTGAATTTCAACTGAAAACTAGTCTTATTGATATAAACAGAATGAAAAATTAATTTAGAGTCCTATCGCTGAGAATGCTAAGGAACAATTTGTAGAATTTTGTTTTAGATTTAAAAAAATCTTAATAATGATAACAAGTATCACATTAAAAAATAAAATTTAAAAACATTTAACTAAATAACTCAATGTTTTCTTTTATTATTCAGAACTGTTAAACCTGATTACGCATATTCCTACTTAAAAACAATAAAATACCATTGCTTGAGTATTTTAACAGTGTAAAGCATTAATATTGCTAAAATATCGGGTTTTAATCAAATTTTCAAGCTACCGCAAATATCACCCGCGGCAACAGTCTGCGTTGGCATGTTTAATGTCAAACGATGTTGTCAAACGATTTTCCGCATTTGAAAGAAAGATACTCGCTTTAGAGCACCGTGTTGTGAAATTTGTAAAAAAAAATATCGCTATCATTAAGGTGTCTGAAACAGAACTATCACGCTACCAGATTAGAACCATCATTTACTGCCAGCTCTGTTGCAAAACGTCGGCTACAGAATGTCGCTAAATCATGTGTACAGATTTAGGTACTAATGTTGTATTATATGACACTGTGAATGTTTGGTACCAAAAGTTCAAAAGCAAGGATTATGACATTCAAGATGCAGAGCGCTCTGACTGGCCTACTGATATTGATCAACACCCCAGCGAGAGCATGTGGAAGAACATCAGTATGCAACAACTCGAGTGCATGCTAAGAAGTTAAAGCCATGTCTATTAATCACGTTGTGCATCGCATAAACTTGACGTACCAGTTCAATCGCTCGGTGCCGCATGAGCTAACTCAAGCAGATAAGGGCAAACGTGTTCTAGCCCACTCTAATCTGCTCGAATATCAACGTAAAAACAAAATTTTAGACCGTATCGTCACTTGTGATGAAAAGTAGATTTATTTCAACAACACAGGCCGAAAAGGGGGTTTGGTCTGCTCCCGGTGAGCCTGTCGGCACTGTCGCATAAAGGAATTTCACTATCAAAGAGATCCTTTTTGTATCTGGAGGGATTTCATGGTATTATCTACAAAGAGTATCTGAAAAAGGTAAAACTCTGATCAGTACGGTGTGCAGCGAGATGTTAGTCCGTGTTGACGCTCTATCAAGGAAAAACGCCGAATTGTGTTCCCGGGTAAATAGATAATCTTCCGTCAAGATAATGCGACCGCATGTGTCTGCATTCAGCGGGTTGAGTCTGTACGGACGCGAATGGGATCTTTTGCCCCATCCACCATATAGCTCTGACCTCGCTCCTTCGGACTTCTACATTTTTTCACACCTGCAGCTATATCTTGCTGATGCTATCTTCTATTCTGCACAGGACGTCCGAAATGAGGTTGCTATATTTTTGGACTCCCGGCCACGAAGTTTCTGAGACGAAGGCTTTAAAAACTACCAAGATATTGGCAGAAAATCATGGATTTTGGTGGTGATTACTACTCGCACTGAAGCTATTACTTTTATGTTTTTTCCTAAGTATATTAAGATTTCATGTTTTTAACTTTATTTGGCGGAAACCTTTCGTTACAAACAGGCACTTTCATCAAGAATAAATGAAATTATAAATTACTTTGTTATACTTCATTCCATGTTAAATTGCTCGATAACAGATTTTCGAAAATGGCAGATAGCAAAAGCTTCAAACGCTACAATTACGGAGCGAAAGCCTTTCAAATAGGAATCCAGTACAATAAAAATAAGTATTTACAATACAGAAATGAAATAATAAATGTAATAAAATGTAAAGTAAAGTAGGAGTAATAAGATATTTTCTTCCATAGAAAATATCTTATTACTTTTCGTTTCTATGACGTAGTATTTTTCATGTTATAGAAAGTTCCTGTGTTTAATATTATTAAACATAGAATTATTATTATGTAGTTTAATATAATTAAAACCTCTTTCTAAAGCTCTATAAAATGTTTAAAAAATTAAATGAAAATTTTAATTAAACACAACTTTGAGCTGATTTATTGTACAAAAAAATTATTCTGCTTCCATTATAATTTACAGCGACATTTGTGACGTTAATTTAAAATGAAATAATAAGATATTAACATATTCAATTAACAAGGAGTATGAAAATTTACATAAAAAGTTCTTTAATATTATTCAGTACATTTAAATCACATTCTTACAAATGAATGTTATTTTGCACACTGCTTTTGCATTTCCTTTCCCCATCTGTCTTTAAAACAGAATTAAGAAACACCGTGTTACACGTAGTAAAAAGAAATATATGTATAAGTATATTAACTTTTATATTAAACGAAATTTCAATTAACATTAAATAAAATCTTAAAAAATTAAAGATTATTTTTACTAGCCCAAAGGGCCATTAGCCTAGAAGAGCTATTAGTCTCGAAATGGCATTTTGCATCGAATCACTGCAAATGACTATATTGTTGCCACTAAATATTATGGTCTTGTATTATATTTAAAGAAATTAAATAATGAAGTATCTGCATAAATGTGTGTATGTTTATCGCACTGTGAAAAATCAACGATATCTAGAATCATCAAATTTTGAATAACGTAGTCCTCCATCCAAATATGGGCACCTGGAAGTCCGAATCTTGAATTTTGAATTTGTTTTATTATCTTTGCTTTTTTAAACTTTGACTAATTTAGAAACTCAACGAATTTATTTGAAACTCAACGAATTGAAAGCAAGCAGTGACAACACTGTAGCGAATAAAATATTTTTATTTCCAGCGAGCGAGACCGTCTATCGGAAATTCTAAAGGTATGTCGTTTTTAAATAATTTTAGTCCAAAAGGGCGTTAGCTAAAATTCTGTCGAAACGTGTGTGTATGTGCAAATGAAATAAATGCCCTCTTTTGGGTACTATATAAAATCTGATAGCTTTCAGATTTTTTTTATTATATGTAATCATTTAGAATTTGACTGTAATTATTCTGATATACCGTTGATTGCGCAGTTATTGAAGAATACTCCAGAAATTACGGAAATCATGACGATGCGTTGCAGATGCATAATGAAGAATCCAGATGTGGGCGAATCATATAACTTTTTATTTAGTTAATCAAACATTTCAATAAGCCATCACAAATAACCGGACGCCATAATATTTAAAAAAAGGAATTAAATTACATTTTAAACATACGATCTTGGAGAATGCGAGCGCTGGCGGGTCTTGTCAGCAGTAGAAGCAAAACGCTTATCTGATATGTTTAGGATTAAATCTTAATTCACATTTGATATTATTTTGATCGGCTAATAAATAGCGCTCAAACGTTACTGTTCGTGGGTTGAGTTTCAGTTTACAAAACTTACCACCGTTATGGAAATATCCTGTGATAAGGATTAATCTGAAAATGATGCCATCCAGAGAGATTTATTTTGAGCATTCACTATTTTTAGAACAGCGGTTTAACCCGTATTAAAATGAAGAGTACACACATATATATATACATATGTGTATGTGTGTATATATGGACGACTTTAGGCTTAGAGTTCGATGACTTACGAATCCGAACCACGACGTCGTTCAGCCTGTTTAGAACGGTGTAAGGACCATCACAAAGTGACTGTAGTTTCGAAGATAGTCCTTTTCGACGATTCGGATTCCATAACCACAAACTGTCTCCTTCGTCGAAACGATCTTCAGTAGCTCTCGTGTTGTAGCGGGTCTTCATCTTCTCCGTCGCAAAATTGACTCGCTCTCGTGCAACGTTGTGCATCACTGCAAACCGGGCCTGGAGATCCTGAATGTATTCCTCAGGCGATGAAGGCGCATCCGGAGGGCGACCAAACAAAAGATCACATGGCAGACAAAGGTCACGATCGAATGCAATTTGAGATGGGGAACAGCCGATAGTCTCGTGGACAGCAGTGCCGTAAGCCAGTAAAAACAGTGGTAAACTCTTGTCCCAGTCCTGTTGGTTTCTGGAAACCACTGCTGAGAGGTTATTGAGGATGCTTCGATTAAACCTCTCTACCATGCCGTCCGACTGTGGACGTAAAGGCGTAGTTTCAGTTTTATCAATGCCGACTAGCTTGCAGATTTCTTTGAATACAGCCGAGGTAAAATTCCTTCCCTGATCGAAATGTAACTAAAGAGGCACTCCGAACCTGGAAAACCAGTGCTGCATCATCATCTCGGCTACTGTGACAGCCTCTTGATCAGGAATAGGATACGCTTCAGGCCACTTGTTGAAGTAATCAATGACAACGAGGATGTATTTTTTGCCATCAGCAGTTCGTGGCAGAGGTCCTAAAATGTCAAAGGCGATACGTTCAAAAGGTGCTCTTACATTGTAACGTTGCAGCTTCCCTCGGCTGCGTTTCCTCGCTCCTTTTCGACCTGCACAAGCATCACAAGATCGGCAGCTCTTTTTCACGTCATCTTTCGCATTATTCCAGTAGAGGCGCTCCCGAACGCTCTGCGAGGTTTTCAGTATTCCGAAGTAGCCTCCTGCAGGGCTGCTATGCAGTTCTTTAAGGAAATCCGGGATCCGGGATCTTGGGAGTAGTAGTTGCCATCGGAATGTCTTTCCATCATCCGATTCGAATTTCTGCTCCAAGACGCCTTTCGAATATGGAGTCCCAGAGAGCAAAATATTGTTTTGTACTGGGGCTGTAGCCCGAAATGTCCTGCCAGGTAGGTTTTCTGTTTGAAGTCTCCATTAAATCAATTATGAGTTTGATGTCGCGCTTTTCCAGCTGGTCTTTCCTGACTTCTTTGTCACTCCATGGGTGTCGATCAGCCGATGTTGATGTTGTAATTTGTCGTGCGACCGGATTAAGCAGCTGGTATTTAGCTTGGACCCTGGAACAATGTCGGCAATTTTCTGGGCAAGGTCTTCTAGACAAAGCTTCTGCGTTTCCATGCGATGATCCCTTCCGATGACGGATAGTGATGTAATATTCCTGGAGTCTCTGTATATACCTGGCTATTTGACCCTCAGGATTCTTGAAATTTAAAAGCCATCCAATGATGCATGATCCGTGCGAAGCAGCAATTTTCTGCCGTATAGATAATGATGGAAGTGTTCTACGGCTTTGACTATGACGAGCAATTCTTTCCTGTTGGCACAGTAATTCCGCTCCGGTTTAGACAGGTACACGTTCTTGTCCCTCTATTTCTTGGGACAAAACAGCACCGACACTTTCATGACTCGCGTCCGTGTCGAGAATAAATGGTCTGTCAAGCTGAGGATACGTCAGGATTAAAGCAGATGTTAAAGCTTCCTTCAGGTTCTTAAACGAATCCTCACATTCTTTTGCCTACACGAACTTTTGCTTGCTCTCTGTAAGCTTTAAACTTGTGAAGGGGTCTTGCGATGGAAGAAAAATCCTTCGCGAATCTCCTATAGTAGGTGCAAAGTCCTAGAAAGCTTCGCAGCTGGTGGACATTTTTGGAAGTCTTAAGTCTTTAACTTCTGACACTTTTTCAGGATCCGTGTGCACACTTTCAGCAGAGATGATATGTCCCAGGTAACTCATTTCCTATCTGAATAATTTGCATTTAGAGGAATTCAACTTCAGATTGGCTTCTTTCAGTTTCTGAAGCATCTTTCTAAGATTTTTCCAGATGTTCTTCGAAACTCTTCCCGTCGATGATCATGTCATCCAGGTACATCAGACAGGCTTCGTAGGAAAGGCCTTTAATAACAGTCTCCATTAGGCGTTCGAATGTAGCTGGCGCATTACATAGTCCAAACGGCATCACCTTGAACTGCCAAAGTCCTTGTCCTGTAGTAAATGCCGTTTTTTCTTGGTTATCAGAATGTATTGCTTCCTGCCAATATCCACTCTTTAAATCAAATGTCGAGATTCACTTGCTTCCAGAGGGAGCGTTCAGAATGTCGTCGGTTCTAAGAAGAGGGTAGCTGTCTTTCTTCGTAACCTCGTTCAACCGACGATAGTCAACACAAAATCTGGTTGCCCGTCTTTCTTCTTCATCAGGACGAAGGGAGATGCACTTGATGAAGTCTCGATGACATTATTTTCTTGCATGTCCCTTAAAAGTATTCGGAACTCTTCGTGTTTAGCAATCGGTAGACATCTTTGACGTTGTTTGCTTGGTGGATGATCACCAGTATCGATTCTATGTTGCGCCAAACTTGTTCGACCTACGTCAGAAGACGAACGGGAGAATCTTGAAGATCTTGAATGACCCATTCGGCAGCATTTCTCTTCATCGTTTAACTGCGCATCCTGCAATAACTCCGTTGTAATGCTCTCTGAAGTCACGGATTCTGGAGTGATACTATATGGCAACCTAATTTTCTTTTCCATCCATTGTGCACGAGGGGAAAAAACGTCACATCGTTCTTACCTTTTTACATTCTGCATGAGCGGAAAAAAGTCATGCTGTTCTACTTTCAAATAATTTTAACAAAGTGCCTAAACCACATTTTATGTTGTCGCTTTCAATAAATATGTCAAGTTTCAAAACGCGCTAATATGTAAATTCACGTATTCTTCAGAAATTTTGAATAAAAAGCTAATTTTTTGAGGGGGCTTAGAACTACATCAGCTTTAAGATGATGGTAACAATTTTATAGGTTATAATTCAAAATTGTTTTCGAAAAATTTATAAAAATTATTTAAAAGTACAAATTTTTAAAATAAAGCATAAAAATGGGCGAATGTTGTTTGGAATGAACCTTAATTTCGAAATATGAAAGGAAGAATCAAATAAGTTTAATAAAAAAGAGATATTAATAAATATATACCAAACTCAATTAACATTGAGGAGCGAAAATTTTGAGAGCTACTTTTTAAAAACTACTCGTGCGATTTTTTACAAAACTTCGCAGTTTGGCATAATTTTAACCCTAGATATTCGCGAAATATCGAAAAATATTGGCATGTCATTTCAGAAAAAGGTCCAATTTTGTGTTAAAATACCTGTATTACAACAATGTTATATGTAAATCTAATACATGTCCCAAGTCGAGTTTTCGAGACATGAAAAACGCAAGTTCAGTTTCGTCAATCGGCCGACTAGAGCAGAAGATATAGAACTGTTCCCACCCTTTTTTTTCGCAGTGTAGGTAAAGAAAATAGTCAAGACGTCCAGTTTTATTCAGCTGCTATGCTGTAATAAACCATGTTGTATGGCTGGCATTTGTCCTGTGCACTCAATTTGTAACGTAACCCACTATCTGACGTCGTCTTTCTTGGCATCTAAAACTACAAAGCGGTCAAGATCTGTTCTTGCTAAACAGCTCACATGCGCGATATGGCACTAAACGCAATATAGACTTCATCGATTTTTAAAAAAAAATGTCCTTTACTAACTTCCAAATTATTCTACTTAGCAAAAGTTATTTAAGTGCTTCTTAGAGGTCGTTTCGTTATCTGCAGTACGGTAAGAAATATCTATAAAATTATTGTTGGGCATTGAAAACTGTGAGATATAAACCGCATATTTATTTTTATCGTCTATGCATTTTGAAGTTATTTCTAACGTCTGCTAATTCTGTTGTTTCTGTTGCTTCTTTTAAGTTTCCAAGCCAGTGTATATCATAAAATCTTGTAAGAAAACCTTTTATTTTTTCTTTATTTACATTCACAGCTAATGCGCTTTGCATCCTATATTATTGAAATTACCATCTTTTCTCTAACTTCTAATGTGCATTTAATATTTGCCATTTTTCGCACTTAAGTACTGCAAACATATTACTTCTTGGAACAACACAATTGTAGTGTCGCGAATTCTGTGCTTTTAATTTAAGTGTTTTTAATGATTTAAGTAATCAATTATTTAAGTATTTTATTTGTATTTGTATTTGGTTTTTTTAAGTTCGAAATTGTGAAGAGCGTAATGAATATATATATTTGGAAAGTGTGTACTTAAAATCATTAAGCAATTATTTTTTCCTTCAACGGTCAATTTTAACGCAGAGAGGGGAGCGTCTTCTAACGGAAGTAACATCTGTGGGAAATGCCTTTTAAGATGACAGTTGCAACATTGAGTAATATATCGTGGTTCTCTTGTCTTTGTTACCAAGCTGAAAGTGAAGACTGTTGTCGGGCGTCCCGCTGTGATGTCGCCTGGTTTATGGCCTCGGTGGAAGTTGTAAATTGAATCTTTGAAAGGGCAGTTTTTGTTGTTTCTTATATTTTTCGCTTGTTAGCAGGGGGGGTCGAATGTTTAGTTTCCAGTTTTTCGCAGGTGCTACTGTAGACAATGACTTAATTCTGATTCGTTTGGGGGTTTGAACTTGTCCTATTAAATTATATTGAAAAGTCTCGGATTGGCAAGAATTTAATTTTATGTGTAACTTTGGACCTATAATTGTAGGTGGGAGGAGAAACCGAGTTTTCCTCGGTTGTTGCGCGAGTTTTGAAGTCAGTTTTTACCAGAGTCTTCGAGTTTTTGGAGTTGAATATTTAGCAGAGAGGGCCTTTGGCCTGCGGCCAGGCCTACCCGGGCTTGGGTGGCTGGCGCTAGCGTTCTGCGGACGAACTCGGCTTTTAGCTGAGGAGATTTGCGATGCTGCACTTGTACCCCGACGGGTGGCTCACGTTTGCGATGCGGCATGATGTGATTAATAGAGAATTTTCTTCTAATTTGCGAGAAGTAGAACTCAGAGCGAACTCTTCCGAGTTTGAAGCGGGTTTTCCCGTAAAACGGAAGTGTAAGGGCTCGTACCTAAATGAAGCTCTCTGTTCGTGAGAAGGAAAAGTATCATCGTTCTGTACCCGGAGGTTCTCCTTCAACTTTAATGTTTTAGAATTTTGATTGCCGAGTTTTCATCTTTGAAGTTCTACAAGAGGTCATTTTTCGTGGGCTTTTTGAATTTGATTACCTAAGATCCAGTTCAAGGCGGAATTCATCTGCAGCGGTTTCTCCTTCAACTTTAATGTTTTAGAATATTGATTGCCGGTTTTTTTTTTCATCTTTGAAGTTCTACAAGAGGTCATTTTTCGTGGACTTTATTGTAGCTCATTACCAAGATCCAGTTCAACGGCGGAATTCCTCTGCAGCCTATAGCTTCTTATCATGATGATCCCGAAAGTCAACTGTGAGTTTTTTCATAAGATTATATTTTTTTTTGTAATTTAATTTAAACTGTTCTTGCTTAATCTGGGGAGAAAGAGGAAAATTTAATTGAAAAATAAGAAAAAATAAAGGGGGAAAGTTATTGTCAAAAATAAGAAGTTTATGTAAATTGTAATTTCTATAGAAGTTGTTTTAAATGATTAATTTAATGTATTTCAGTATTTCTAAGTAACCGTTATTGTGTTAAAAAAAAAAAAAATTGTTATCTTGATAAATGACTCTTGGAGAAATTTAATGTGGAATATTAATTGCATTTGTATGTAAGGGTAGTCTGGCCAGGTCTCCCATAAACTTATCCTAGATAATTAATAAATGAGTTTGATTATATGTTATTACTTGCATTTGTTTTTTTGTGTGTATGTAGTTGGTCTGTTCAGTCACTCCATTTGTTTGAGCCGGGAGGCTTTTAAGAAACATGGAGATTATTTTTGCTTGGGGTTATTGAAAAATGTTCATGCATTTTAGGGTTCTCACAACGCGCCCTGTTTTAGCAAATGTGTACTAACCACTTATTAATGATACTTTGAATGTGTTTTAAGATAGAATTTGAAATGACTTTTAGGTGCCAGGACAGTTAAATCTAGTGCTTGATTTTTAGTAGCGGAACTGATTGATTGGTGTCTGAATATTTCTTCTCTGGTGCTTATGAGGTTTTTGCTATGAAATGAATATGAATTATTCTTGAGTTTATTTTAAAATGAGTGAATTATAGAAATGCTTGGTTGAGATTTAGTATTTAGTTTTACCGAGTTCCAGAGAAGATCTATTCCAGCTTCCTTTTCAGGTTAAGTTTATTAAGAAGAATTTGCTTTGTCTTGCTATGTGTGAATTAACTGCTTTAAGAAAGGTTATACTTAATATTATTATGAGTCAGATCAACCAATTAGTTCCTTCCTCTATTTTCTAACAAGTTCTTCTTAGTAGGGTTTATTTTAAGTTTAGTTTGTCCGGCACCTAGAGGGAGTGAGTATGAGTTTAAATTTTAAAGAGTTAAAAGTAGTAAAAACCCTTAAGGTTTAAAAGACTAATTCTCTCTATTTAAGTGATTTTTGGTTAGTTTAGAATTATGGATTAATGTGTAGTTAATTGCAGTTATTTGTTAA
>KK113593.1:323421-340927 GCA_000611955.2 Stegodyphus mimosarum | reverse complement strand
ATGTTGTATGTATGTTACTTTGATTAGTTCTAACTTCTAACATCAAAATGCACCGGTAAAAATAAAAAATATAAACCCTTTAATTTAATGACTTGTTAGACAGTTTACATTCTTTAAACTGCGTTTTCTCGGTTTGCATTTTTTCGACAAATCCTTTTATTTAAAGTTCTAAAACATATACAGGTATGACTAACTTATTTAATATTTTTACTACTTATTTAAAATTATATACTTTATAGAAAAAAGGATGGGTTTTTCGAAATACTCAAAAGAAAAATTATTTGAAATGAAAATGTGATTGAAATCATATTTGTTTCAAAGGTTTTACATAAAACTTGTTTTTACACTGCTGGCCACCCAAATTGCAGCACCAAGAAAGACAAAAGATGTCACAATAAAATTTATTTAGTAGATAACATGTTGACCAAGTATCAAATGATTAAATTTATAGACTTCTGTGAAGTGTGGTTCCTTCCAGAATCAGTAGCCAGAGTAGTGCCATTGTTGGAGATCACCGCTGCCACACGCCTCGCCATTGATTCAAAGAGACTTTGGATGTGTTCTTGGAGCATATCCAAACTTTGGCAACGTATGGAAGCAGACCAAACAGCTTCCATTCCAACCAATTTGTGAGCATGCAGCTGAACATGCTCACAAATTCTGATACGTGACAGCAGGGCAATAATATTTAGTGGCAACAAAACAACAACAAAAAAAAAAAAGATAAGGTGATAAAGTTTAAAAAGCGATACCCCGTTTATAGCGAACCAACGCGAAATCCCATTTTGAGACTAATAGTCCTTTTTTAGACTAAAAAATTTCTGGGAGGTTAAGTTCAGTTGCAGTCCAGGTCTGTTCAGCGCATATAAAATTTGAAAGAAAGTTAACATATATTTGACGTAGGTTTCATACTTTATTTTTGCTTTAATGATTAGCTATTTTTGCTCTACATTACAGTGCTCTCTGCAGCACACCGTTTTCATCCTTTTCTTTAAGTTTTTCAATAAAAAATTAAACGTTTTTGAATATCCAGCTGATGAACTTAGAATACGTTTTTTGAACTTCGTAGCAAATAACTACCATAATGACCGTTTTCCCCCTCTTCTCTTTTTCCCTTTCTCTTTCTGCATTTCCCACCCCCTTTATTAAGAACGTAAAATCGGGACAAGCTTCACACCTTTGTTTAATTTCGTTATTCCCGATGGAAAGCATCAGGTATTTAGTTTATAAAGCATCACTGAAACTCTTTTACAGTTTACAAACTTTGTAACGGAAATGACTGGAGAGAGATAATAGACTAACAGAGGAAATCTGGATTTCTGCTTCTTAGACATTTCCTTTGATTTTATTATGAGCTGTTGAATATTTACTACCGCGTAGAAGCTAAGAGTAATTTAATTCCCCATATCTATATACTACGTAGGTCAATCGTTAGGTGGCGATAACTATGTAGAGACATTCAGTATTTTTGGAAGCATCAGACATGAAAAATGAGCAACGCCTTCGCCGGGAATCGAACCACGGACCTCTCGGTTACGCGTCGAGCATGCAGACCACTACACCACGAAAGCATGCGAAGAAGGCGGGAGAAATACCTTATATACTTCCCCTTTTAAAGGGCGACTGTGGTTTTTGGGGGACCCAATCGCCAAATCGCGGTGGTGGAGAATCATCATCCACCACCTTTTTAGTTCGGGCGCCAGTGTAGAGACATTAGGTATTTTTGGAAGCATCAGACATGAAAAATGAGCAACGACTTCGCCGGGAATCGAACCACGGACCTCTCGGTTACGCGTCGAGCATGCAGACCACTACACCACGAAGCCATGCGAAGAAGGCGGGAGAAATACCTTATAACTAGAGTAGGGAAACCACATCAGCCGGCTTGTCCAGTGCTTAAGTTAGTAGCCCTTACGATGAGTGGGAGGAGTGTGGCCGTCTTTGTTGAGCAACGCATAAAGTTCCTCGTCTGTGAAAACGTGAAACCAGCCGAAATTTACCGCAGACTGCTTGCCCAGTTCGGGGAAGCTATCCTCTCATAGTTTCAAGAGTAAAGATTTGGTGCAACGAATTCAAGCAAGCCGTGAATCAAGTGCATCCCCATCGTTCTTGCACCAGTGTGACTAATGAAAACATTTCATGTATTCGTGAGCTTATCGAAAGGGGTCGACGCTTCAAATTTCGGAAGAACTTGGTGTTAGCTGTGGAAGTGTCCAATCAGTCATCAGAAAGCAGTTGGGCTTCAGAAAAATCTCAGCACTTTGGGTTCCAAGGTTGCTGAATGATGATCAAAAAGCCGCAAGAGTTCACATTTCTCAATTACTTCGAACTCGTTTTGAAGAAAATGGGGAAGCTTTTTTGCATAAAATTGTCACCTTTGACGAGATGTGGGTGCATCATTACACCTCCGAATCAAAGCGTGCAAGTGTGGAGTGGAGCAAGAAAGGCGAAGAAAAACCCAGTGAAAGTAAAAACTCGATTGTCTGCGGGGAAAGTGTTGACCACGGTTTTTTGGGATTGGTGGGGTGTCGTACTGATTGATTTCTTTCAGAGACGTCAGATTATCAACGCCAAGTTATAGGTGGTGTTGCCAAGGTGTTGCTCCTCCACGACAACGCCAGGCCTAACACAGCAGGTGCAACGCAGCAGAAAGTAGTGGAAATGAACTGGAAAACGCTTGAATCATCCACCTTACAGTTACAGTTATCACTATGTGATTTTCACATGTTTGGACCTAAGAAGCACTTGGAGGCAAGCGATTTGAGACCAGCCATCAAGCGGAAACATTCGCGCGCAAATGGTTAGATACCCGTCCGACTTCACTCTACGAGAACGAAATGAAAAAATTACCTCAACGTTGGGAAAAATGTATAATAAAAGAAAGGAATTATATAGAAAAATAACTTCTAGAAATGTAGCTATTTCTTGTAAAATAAATTTTGTTTGTACAAAAGGCTCGTTTATATTTGATTGACCCTCGTATATAAAAAAGAAAGTTTATCTGTTTGTCCTCTAATAACTCAGTCATTACTATAGCTATCGTCACCAAACTTTCTACAATTCTTTTCTGAGTTTTGGAAAAGGTCGACGTCCACCTTTTTTCCAAAAAAAAAAAATTAGCTAAAATCAGAGATATTAATTAAAAACTCGGGAAAACGATAATTTTCGTCCTCATTTTCTCCGAGTGGCAGCAGTCTCGCAAGCCGGAGATGAAAAATCTGCTTTATTTCGAAAGTTGGCGCCACTGCTCGCTTTCAAATCATAGAGTTTGTTAAACTTTCTAAGTTTTACAATGAAATAAAAATAGCATTGCCAAACATTAAATACATTATTCCCGATTCCACAAATTCGTGGGAAGCCATTTCGACTATTCCCATCTTCGTATGATTTTAATCAGCCGAAATATTAATTAAAAACTCTGAAAGCGCTAATTTTCGCACTCATTTTTCCGAGTGGCAACAATCTCTCGCGTTGGAGATAAAAAACTGCTTTATTTCGAAAAATGTTGCTACTACTCGCTTTGACACCGTAGAGTTGTTAATAAAAAACCTTTAAATTTCACAAAATCTATATATATATAAGGAAGAAAGTCTGTTCGTTTGTTCGCGTTATTGATTTGGGATTAATTATGATCAATTTTTTGCCACATCTAATCGACTAAAATTGAATATGGGCGAAATATTGGATGTAACTTGAGCTTTTATGACCGTTCGATTAGAAAGACGACAATCATTAAAAACTGCGTGCCATTATTGCTGATATAACGAGAGAGAATTAACTTATTTTTCTATCGAAATTTTTTCTGTGGGTTCTATATCTCATTAGACTGAAAACTGTATGACTATGAATCATATTTTATTAGAGAAGGATTACAGCGATATTGTTTTGCCTGTTGTTAGATGCATTACTCTGAATCTAACTTAACTGCCATCGGCATCGGGTACTTCCGCTAGTATGTTAATAAAACTAAATTTGCTAGAATAAACTCTAAACATGATAATTAATAGATTTTTTTTTAATGGCGAGCACTAAACTTTTTTAGGCTTTCTCTACTACTAACGCAAGGAGTGGTGATCATTTTACTATGGAGGTACCTAATAGGCCACCGTTACCTCCTACGAGGGGTTATTAATTTATATTCATGCCTTCACCGAGATTCAAACCCAGGCCCTTCGGTTCCTCTAACCACTATACCGTCTGGGTGGCAATTAATAATTAATAGATTCTAATGTATTAGAATATTGTTGGATGAAATCATTTAATCATTTCCGAAATTTTCTTATACAGTAAACCCCTCTTAATTCGCTTAAGGCGAACACTCGGTTAACATGAACAAAATTTCGTTCTCAACATGATCTTATAGGAAGTTTTATCGGTTAACTCGAATTTCAGTTAGCACGAATTATGAACGACTTTTTAATCCGTTGCATCATTAGATATTTTCATTTAACATGAACTTTCAAAGTTATTTATATATTTTTTTCCTTTTTCTCTGCTATTGCTGCGTTCAGAAATGTTTCGTCATGTATAATTGACATCTTCACAGAATACACTGTATTCTTTAAAACACAGCCAGCACGAGTAACACTGCTCGATAATTGCGATCACCGCTTCAACAATGAGTTTCAAACAACAAATGCAATTCTGCTTTCAGATCTGCTTTTTACTTCCTTGTACGAAGTAAAAAGGAAGTGTTGTAATCGCGAAAATTTTCGGGTATCATTATTTCAACGAAAATATCCATTTTGACCACTAGCGAATGCAATTTAATGATGTTTTTGGTTGACATCTTTACGTAAGGACAGAATAAAGGACTCTTTTCCCCCCAAAAAATTATAAAACTGATTTAAAATGGATTCTGAAGAGATTTTTTTCGTGGCGTCTGTGCGTACATATGTATCTCGCATAACTCAAAAACGAGTAGCCTCAGAATGCTGAAATTTTATATGTAGGACTACTATAACATATAATAAATAAGAGGTGACCTCCTATTTTGGTTGCAATCAGCCGCACCAAAAGTATATGTATATCCACTCTGTTACTTGGCTCAGTGAGCTCAGTTTATTTATTCTTATATGTTTGTAAATTGTGCATTTTTTGCTTTAAATATAATTGAATTATGTTGTTCTTATCTTCAGGTTAAGCTTTAGTTAAGCTTCAGCTTTAGTTAGCCTGCATGTTATAGTTGTAGAATTATCAACAATTTAAAAGTTCTTTAAGTGCGTTTAAGCTTAATTTTTTTTGCCACAGCAGCCATCTTTGATTACATTTAAAACTTAGCAGAATAGTGGATTTGTTGCTAATCTAGAGGAACTAAGCTTCGCAACAAGAAAGACACGTCTTCTTTTATTATTGCGAATTAAATTATGCTTAATGCATTATGGAATTATCATTTAAGCTATTAAATTACCCCATATATTGACTCAGTATAGCGTATACAACAAATTAAGTCAGTTTCTACGCCTTCAGCGTCTTTTTGCCGTGTGTGACCCAAAGTAAACTTTCAGTTTTATGCGTCGAATTGCTCTGTCAAATTGTCTGTCATCTGTCAAATTGCTCGTTTTCGCGTAGAAACTGTAATTTTAATTGCAAAGAAATTTTTCTTTGGTGTTTTATGTAATTCTATATCTTTCAATTTTCAGTAAATATATTTTGAGTTTTTATGTATTTTTCCCTTGCCGTAAAATGAGGACTGAATTAATTGAATGAGAAATGTAATCTCTAATGAAATTCGAGGAAATAAGTTTAAATGAAAGGCAGGAAAAAATGAGTATAATTTAATGTTCCGTACCTGGAACTTTCCTTTAAAACTTATCTAGTACGACTAATATTAGATCTTGAGTAGTACTTGATTAAGATGTTGCGAACCATGGTGCTAATTTTGAGCAGTTTGTTAGTGCAGATGACGATGTAATCGTGTGTGCTGCTGTGAAATTATTTGTGTTCGAGATGCAAGAAATGTCATCACAAGAAAGTGAGGAGGACAATATCATTTCGCCCACCCACCAGGAAATGTTAAACGCCTTGAATACTTTAGAAAGTTTAGCTGTAACACCTGAACTGACAGCTAGTTTTAAGGAGGACAAGAGTATAGTTCGCCTTGAAGTGGCATTTTCGTTCCCGTCCACGACAACGCAATGTATAGGAATTTTTCATCAGAAAATGATCAGTTAGTAAAATTTCTGAAATTACAGTAGAATAATTAATATAGTATTCTGGTGTTTTCTGTGATGATATACGTAATATACTGTTGTAGTTATGTATGTACCTATATACTGTGAATGTTTAATGTGTAGGAAAACTTATTCCAAAACTAAAATTTGACCACCCAGTTAACTCGAACTTTTTTAGCACGTACTCTTGATTTTTCGGTCCCTATATATTCGTGTTAATGAGGGTTTTCTGTGTTCGAAATGCTTAGAGGACTATAGGGCCCTATTAAAATTAAAGGAACAACATGTATTCCAACTTCAGAGAAAAAACTCATGACAGTTGTTACTCATGATAATAAAATATTTTTCAAGAATATAGAATTATTCGTTTCACAGATGGTAGTATGGAAAGGTTGGCCTTGCATTTGTTATTTCTGAAGATGGCAGGGAGAATGTAGCTGTTCAATATAGGATACCAGATGTATGCTTGTTTTTCAAGCCGTTAAATACCTACAAAACTCTTGTCGTAAGAATGAGACGTTTAACTATCTTATTTGCGCAGATTCACTTTTTTCTCTCTCTTTCTTCTACGTGAATACACTTTCGACTAAAAAACTGGTGATAGAAATTCACTTTATATTACCATGCGATTGGACATACTGTAAATATTCATTTTATCTACGTTCGAGGCCACATTGGTATTCTCGGTAATGAGATGGCTGACCATTTGGCCAAGCAAGCGACTTATCGTGATACTCATTTAGTGTTGTCTACTCCTTAGTCTTATTGCAAGCATGTGGCTTGGGAGAAAATTGTGGTTGATTGGAATGCTGAATACCTTACTTCTTCGAAGGCCCAGTGGACAAAGAGATTTTTCCCAAGTGTTTTGCAACGACTTAAGCGTGTAGGCGTTTTCAATCGGATCATAAATTTATTCAGATCTTGACCGGTCTTGGGAATTCTGGAATTTACCTATTTTGTCAGTTGCTAGTGGACTCGGTGCTTGCGGAGACGCTATGCAAGATGTGGAACATAACTTATTGCATTGTGGGTTGCATACGAGTGCCAGAAGTGCATTTACAGTAAGTTTAGGGTAGCTCTCTGTTTGCTTGCCTTCTCTTTTCCAAGATCTTATTAGAAGTTCCGAAGCCTTTGCAGTCTTGCGCGACTTTAATTGTTGTTTGATCTTTAGTATTATTATATGATTGAATGTAATCTTTTATGTGTCATTGTAATATTTTGCGTATTGTCTATGTATGATTACGTTATATATTGATGTATTGAATTGTTGATGTATCATTTTTCCTTTGTATCAGTATTATTTTTAAGTATCATTTTATTTTTATTATTATTATATTATTATTAAGTTGGTTTATTTTCTTTTACAGGAGCATAAGCATAGTTTCATTATTCCTGGTTTATTTTATTATTTTATTGTAATAATATTTGTAGTATTTTATACTCTTTGCTCTCTCCAGACCTAGATATTATGTTTTTATTGCTGCATTGTATCCCCTTGTAGTATGAGTTATTTACTTGCATCTGTAAGCCTTGTGGGATACTTCGTGATACACGAGGAGTTTTGCATTTGTTTTCTTAATTAAAAAAAAAAAAATGTGCTCCAAACATTGAACGTCTGATAATCATGGTTAGGGAGAAATACCATCCCTTCTGGAAGTTGGAATTTATAGGCTGTACTTGCATCAAAAAGGCTTTAAATGAATTAGCCAAAATAAAGTAGTAATTTTACCTCGCAGGATACTTCAAAGTACTCGTATTCACTTTTCTTTAATACTTGGTACCTTGTCTTGGTATCACTAATTTACTTCACTTTTCACTCTCTTTGTTTTATCACGTCACCTAATTTTTTGTGGTATAGCTATTTTAAGCCAGTTTATTAGCTATCTATGTATTATTAATTTTAATTAATTTATCAATTTTTATTCAGCTTTTTCTATTTTAAACTTTAATCAATCATCATTCATTTGTTCTGCTTATCATTACTTTATGTACTTTTTTTTTTCACATTCACAATTCCTGATGGCCTTACATACGAATTTGTCACTTCTAATTTTAGAAATTGAGCCTTACAGGGCAACAACACGAAAGAAAAACTATCAGTCTTTGCTACCATTTTCTGAAAATGCTGCCAATTACAAGTCCTTGTTCATAGTAAAAACATCCTGTCAAGGATTAAAAACGGCGATTTAGTGATTTTTCAATAAATTTTCAACATATACATGTACATGTAGATATTAATTGTAAATTTCAGCATTTCCGAAGCGAAAATTTCCTTATCGTAAAGTTATAACAACATTATTACGATTGAACTATTCTGAGCTGTGGAATTCAAATCACGCCGTTGCAATTGTATTCCTCGGAATACTTCCCTAGTAGGATGCAAAAATTCCTGCGATCCCTTTTCCAGCGTTTGAAAAGTTTGTCCCATTGTGGTAGGTCCGTTATTCACTCCGATCGTCCATGAATACCCCGTTTCCTCGAAAGGGTGAGGTGGGGATGAACGTTCAAGGTTGCTATGAATGGGAAGAACCGAATGAATGGTTTCGAAGAGCTCAGCGCGATGGGGAAGCTGTCAATGGTGCTACTGAACGATGTAAAAACCTTGGAAGCATGCGAAGAATAAAGGTGCGATTCAGCGTGTCGTAAGATGAATCTGAACATCTTTCTTAACTTTTAGTTAGTTGCAGATTCTGAAAAATCTTTCACTCATTCCTTTATTATTCTATCAAAATCTATTAACCTGATAAAAACATTTATTTTAAATGAAAGTTTTTATTAAATAAAATTATTAGATAATATTTTTCTCTCATGTAACTTAATTAAGTAATTATTTTTACCAAAAATTATTTACATACTTGATCTTTTTTAGTAAATAAATTCCCTTGACCGCATATTTTAAGCGAATAAACCTTTCGGCTAAATAATAACTTTTCCATAGCTGTTAACAACATAAATAACAACTGAATATTATTTCAGCAATTTAATCGGTATAGTTTTGCAAAGAAATTTCATTTAAATTCCACAAGTTTATTTCTGAAAATTGTAAGCTTCTTATGTTAACTAGCCAATTATTATGATTTTGATCTTTACTTTGACTTACTCCCCGACTAGAATGCAAATTAGTTTTAAGTGTATTTAAGCTGGCGGGTTTGGGATCTTAGTCAGAGATATGAATTTCTGACACTCGCGCTGCGCTGTTAGGTTTTCCCAGCTCTTTCTTAAGATTAGATTTTGCCAGCAATGCCTCGGCTTTTCATTCTCTCAACAGCCCATACTTTAAAATTAAGTGTCAGTAAGTTATTTGAGCAAGCTCATAGCTCACGTATCTTGACTCTGTAGTCTGAGACTACTTTACCAGCGTTTAAATTTAAGTGTCTTATTGCTTATTTTATATCGCCAGAAGTAGTGGTTTGTCTGTAGCACGAGTTGTGCCTATTTTGTTAAAAGTTCTGTTTAATAAAAAGGTGTTTTAAACCTTCACAAGTCTTTGTCGTACTCTTTGAGACCCATTGATAACTCGTTGCTTGTCTAGTAGGATGGTACGATTAAAATTCAAATATCCAGCTCAAGTAAACCTTACAAAACATTGTAAAATATTTAGCATTTCTTGTTCTTAGAACATGGATATACGTAAATTTGACATTTCTAAGTTATTTTCTACTGCTTATATTTTAGAAAAATTTAACTTTCTTAGGTCAAAATTTCAATATTTGTTTTATTGATCATTAATTTGTTTCATAAATTTTTCTCCTGGTGGAAAATGCAAATGAAAATGATAAACAAGCACCACACACTGTCTTTTTTAATTTTATGATAATCAAGTTACGCTTATTTTTCAAAAATCGTTTTCGTATAATTTTGAATTCGATATGCTATAAATTTCATCTAATAAATCTTATATTAATTACATAAATTAGATATTATTAAAAATTAATTATCAAGAAGTATATTTGTTGCTTTTGAATCGCTCAGTTTTGCAATTATAGTTACAATTTGAGAGCTATAAAGATCTTACGTGCCACAAGGAAAGGAATTAGGTACTCTGACACTTAGCTGTTTTCCAGGGCAAGTTGCGTGAAAGTTAAAATATTGTCATTCGAATTTATCTTGGAAGTTAAAATATGAGTATTATTTTTACTGCATGATAGAAATGAAATATTTGTACATTTTCCTGTTGATTTGCATTTCAGAAAAACTTTGTTCATAGAAGTCGAAATATTTTCTATACAATATATTCGTTACAAAACTGCATAATTTTACGAATTTTTACAAATAAAAAATAAATAAATAAATAAATAAAATAATATGAACTGATTTTGAAGGTGAAGTATTTCTCGAACAAAAGTATGCACTAAAATTTTAGACATATTTGTGTCTTTGTAAAAGTGTTTCTTAACCAGCATGCTAAATGTGTTTATTACATTTTCTTAAATGTTAAGTAAAATCGAGAAAAACTGCGTCGGCCGGGAGTCGAACCCAGCTATGCTAACTGTTATTCCTCCCTAAAGTAGATGAAAGCATCACTTTTTCATCCTACTTCCTTTCCCAGTATATCGCAGGCCACGGCCCATTTCCACTCTACTTCTACAACAGAAACAAAGCCTCCTGTGACAGATGTATATGCGGAAGCATCGGAGACCCAGAGCACTACATCTTCAACTGTCCAATGACGTCTGTTCACCATATCCGTCATCCAGGCAACCCAGGTCTGGAATTCAGGCGATTTCTAATCAAGCACCGAAAACGTTTAGTCAGATAAAGAACATCATCGACTACCTCCACAAACAAGGACTCAATATGTGCCACCCTTAATCTTATAATCCTCTAATTCTGCAATTATTT
This sequence comes from Stegodyphus mimosarum, assembly GCA_000611955.2. NCBI lineage: Eukaryota > Metazoa > Arthropoda > Arachnida > Araneae > Eresidae > Stegodyphus > Stegodyphus mimosarum. The sequence goes on along the minus strand of KK113593.1, from coordinate 329,912 downwards.
CAGAGTGCCATTGTCATCTCCACCAAATTACCTTCAATCTTCATTCATATCTGTGCCTTACCTCCAACTCATGATATTGTATCTATTTATTATTACAAACTTTATTGTAACTCACCTACCTATAAACATTACCATCACCAACTGTAACAATATGCAATTCTGTATATCGAAATGTATAACATCTGTATGATTGCATATCACCTTTAATTCTCAATAAATACGGAAAGGTAGTACACCGGGGCAATACCATTTTTGCTCATAGCGATGATATGGTGCCCCCTGTACTTGTTCCTGTCCTGTCCTGTTATACCACCGACGCTTCAAGCAGGGGTTCTTCCTTTATCTTCTGTATTTCTAAACTGGGACAATTGCTCTTTGTAACTCATCACGTTCGAGTTAGATAGCGAAAACAAGTTCAACCCAAAGGTAATTAAAGCTACATCGCATCTCAGTAATGAAATCATTCTGCGCAAATTTAGGAATACTTTGAATTTATTACCTAATGTTTTATTCGATTTGCATTTTTTATCGTTTCTGGAGATCAATCGCTCCATCTTTATGATGAATATTATTGAGAAAGTTGACAAATTTTCTATTTGTTGTTGAGAGAAAAAGCTAGTAGAACTAGTAGAAAAGTCTGCGCGTAATGCTGCAAAATTTATACCATCTAATATGGGAAATGAAATATATGAGAGAATTACTTAAGGACTGTAAGAACCATGATCCTCTACCTATTTCCATTTTTATGAACTTGCAAATTTTATAATATACATTGGAACAGAAAAAGTAAAAAAAGTTGAAAATACAATTCCCCAATTCCAATTTTTATTCAGTCTGCTGTATAAACATCAGACTGAATAAAAATGTATATCAATAATTCCCATAAAATAATACGAACATAATATATATATATATACCTCCATCAAAGCATTTATTATTAATATACGAATTAAAGCAAGGTCATATAAAACGGTATGAACTCGATAAAAAGAATGATCATTGCGAGTATGTACAAGTGTTTCGTTTATTCTACCAATTTCTAGCATGAAATTTTCATTAATTTGATTGAATAATTGAATAAAATTCAAGTTAGAATTGTTATGCAGATGAAGGTTCAGTAGAACTCCAGTTACTCCGGCTCCATCTGGAAATCTAGTCACTCGGATTACTAATTCTTCCCCTTGTAACCAAATTAACAATTAGCCAAATAAAATTAAGCTAATTGTTAATTTTGTCATCATTTTTAAAACATTTGCCCTTGATTTAAATAATATAGAATTACACACTATGGTACATATTTTAAGGAGCTCTTAAATCACTTGTAGTGAATGTTTACGGCATGTATATTGGCCAGTGACGTACAGTAGCATAACTAGAGCTTTTGCTGCTTGAGGCGGTCTGGCGATCCTTGAATTCGCGCCCTTCTTGATATACAAAGAAACAATAATTAAAAAAATGTCAGAATGACATATGAGGAAGTAAATTAAAATTCTGTGTTAACTTTTGAAGAAATATTCCAATTGCAAAGTTTTAAGACGTCTACTTGTTTGCTCCAGTTGCGCTAATGTAGACTATATAAAAAGATTTTTTTTAATGCAAAATCAACGTTTATAGTTCTTAAATACTTCTTAAATGCAAAATGAGTATTTATAATCCTAAATACTCCTTAAATGATTTTTATTTAAAAAGCTCTTTTCACAGCTAGCAGTTGCATTAGAATAATTGGAACTTTATTCTGGAAATTGTATTTTACAATAAACTTCAAAAATTCAATTCCGATCTTCCACGTTCCTGTTTTGTTTCCCTAAAAATAACGGAAGTAAAACTCTTGAAATACTTCTCTCTTAACAAGGAATTCTTTCTTATTAATGTCACCGTGATGATAATTTATTGGATATTTATAATTTTCATTCAAAAGTTTCAAAGGAATAAAAAAAACTATAATAAGGGTATGTAGCTGCTCAAACCTCGTGCTGATTTAAATACTTTACATAAAAAAACTCTTTTCCTCTCAATTTAATTCGGTATGCAATTTAGAGTTTCATTATTCTTTACGTGCCCAACGATCCACTAATGTTTTACGCGAAAAATGCTGCCCCTAAAGATGCGTTGCCTAGGGCGGACCGCCCCCCTCTAGCCATGCCACTTGTGGTGTGATAACTTCACAAGTGGTTCTGATTCCGCACAAGTGGCATTTGCGCACACCCTTCCAGAGGGAACATGAAATTTTCTACCAGTTATGGACAACAGGTAACACTTCCGCATAGCCTGTCAGAAACAATCAGTCAGCCTCACGATTTATTGACATGATTTTTTGTATGTAATGTCCGCTCTTGCCCTGACAGTTGTTCTGAGTATTTCTTGCATTATTAGTTTCTTCCCCCGAGTTCCTTTTCAGAACATTTCCGTAAAAGGAATTTCACCCCTACATCTTTTACTGTACATACCCATACAAACCATGTCCAATCTATAACCACTATTGGTTCGGCAGTTTGTGTTAATGCAAATTCTAAAGGGACAACGAGGAAATATATTAAAGGCAAAATTGAAAGATACAAAGATTGGATGACGATGCAAAATGGAAGAGCTTTAAAAGTTACGGAATATACTTTTAAGTCGACGTGACCGAAGTAGAAGTTAAAGTCCAATTGTCAAATGCTTGTAAGAGGAACAAGATGGCTTTATACCAAAAAATTTAATGATGAAATCAATGGACTGGTTGACAAAGGTTATGTCTTTATAGTCATATACCATTATCTTAAAGTTTCAAATCATGTCTTGATGAAATAAGGAAGAATCTCAAGGTTTCTCATTGTAAACAGATGACGCTAACGATATTTAGATGTTACTAACGGTTTTACCAGCTTTCTTTTATTCGACAGTAAAGACAGAGTTCGCCACTTTAGCTTTGAAAAAGGAAGACAAGTTTTGAAACATAGTTCAAATTTTTCATGGATGGAACGTTCAAAAGCAGATGCAAATAGTTTTCACATTTGTATCCCTTGTAAAAGATTCGGGTAGCTTACTGAACGAACATGAAATGGTAACTGTAATATATAGCCTGATACCCTCAGAAAGAAGGAATTTTATTACAAAAATTTTCAAGTATTAACGGAAGACGTTGGCTGGAATCCGAAACATACTGTAATGGATTTTGAGGAAGCAGAAATAAATGCCTTAAGATGCTCATTTCCCAATGTAACTGTGAGAGGATGAATATCATTTTACACGAGCATTTTGGCGATACGTCCAAGATAGTGGCGTGGTAAATCTACATCGGAAAATGAAGAAATTCGACTAAGTATAAAAATGTGCGCATTAGAGCATTTTCTTCAGCAGTTCGTCGATGAATGTCGGTTAATGAGAGAAGAACATAAGTTAGCCAGCCCACAGAAACCTTTGATTATTTTGTCAGTCAATGGGTTGGATAATGAAAAGATTCTTTTGGAATTGTTATAAGAGTTAGTGATTATACAGAACAATTAATACTATAGAAGGTTGGAATCACGCCGAATAAGATTATTCAGAGACCTCATCCATCATTAAAGCAACTCATCTAAACACTCAGAGAAGATTCAAACTACAGTGACTACCAAATAAGAAGCTGCCCCCCCCGAAAAAAAAGCAGTTGACAAGACAATGGAAAATGTCATAATTAACTTGGAGGCAACAAATGATACCAAAAAGTGCTTATAAGCTCTGTATTCATCTCAGAACTGGAGTAGAGCTAAGAATATATTTTGGAATTAATTTTGGAATTTTAATTTAAGAATTTTAATTTTGGAATAGTTTAAAAAATCATGTAATTTCGATCATTGCAAATTATAATTTAAAAATTAACAATTTTAAATTAAGAAGTGGTGTTTTTTTATTCTGTGTTTCTCAGTAATTTAAAGACTCAATGCCTGATTTTCAAGTAAAAGCATAAAAAACTAAAATTCGGCGTTTGGCATTACGTTCCTTCTCCTAATTTTATATTCAAAATACGGAATTTAAAGAAAATCACAATATTTCACATATTTTAAATACTATAAGGTGATTTGGAATCTCTTGAAATTGGAAGCGGAATCACTTACTTTGTCTAACTCTGCTGAAACCACACTGTGCTCATGACTTTAAAAAAACCTTTTAAATTTTTATTTCAATGACGAAGAACAAAATCCCTTTATAATTTTTAAATATGCCAATATTTTGCTGTCGAACCGAAACCTGAGTAAAGTGTGAAAGGAAATTACAAATGCTTACAAGACACATTTAAGGGGTCAGTTGCATTTAATAGCAGATACTGAAATCGAAATTTATTTTTATGTTTTTACATTAAAACTTCTTTTCTTACAAGCAAAATGTATGTAAAAATTCGCTCAGCAACCAAATTTATACATAAAAATAATAATTCTAAGTTTTTGCGATTTGAAGAGCCAGTCGGTTTGTTTATATTTACATTTCAGCAAATGCCAGATATTAAATCCCCTTGACTATGTATATATAATGCTTCTGTACACAATTTTTTACAAATACTTAGTTATACATGATAGAAAAGTTAACTCATTAGCACATCTGTCTATATATTAATTAATTTTAAGAAAATAATATGCTTGCAGGATTTCAAGGTAATTTCATTTTCCAATTAAGATTTCACAAAAATGGAATTTTCCTATTCTTGTGCATGATTTTTCTAGACTGGCTGATTAAAATTTCAAGAAATTTTGATTAATTATGTAAGCACTGTATATGTATAAAATGGCCAATATATAAAATATGTATAAAATGCCTCTGTTCTAAAATCTTTTAGAATTATAATAAAATTTGTAATCGTATGAAAATTTCGACTCCTCATTTTTAATTGTTTCAAATAAATTTAAGCTTATTATGTATGCAGTATCATTTAATTATTGAATACTGCGTACTTACAAACTTTGATTCATAAGTACATTTTTATATGATAATATGCATTTAAAGGATTTGAAGGTAATAATTATTATCTTAAAGTTAAGGTTTCTCATAATGATAATTTTCCAGCTTGAATGTACGATTTCTCCGAAACTATCGATAAAATTTTCAAAACAAATTTGACTAAATTTGTGTAAATCTTAAATGAGTTTAAAATGAGGAACTGTTATGCCTCTCATCTAAAGATTTTAGAAATTACCTTCAGTTATACTGAAACATAAGTGATTTTGAAGTTATGAAATATAGGTAAAAAGTTATGAAATAATGATTGATTGAATAATGATTAGATAACATAGCTCATTTTATTTGAACATTATTTTTCCATTTTGAAGGGCAGGGAAAACAGCTAAAAACAGCGATTTTTTATACAGTGCTACGCCCAGTGCATATTACAATATTATGTGGATAGCAAAAAAGTACTTTATTTAAAATATTTTAATATTTGGAATATAAAATAAAAGTAGCAGATATATTATTAAGGATACAGAAATAAATATACAAAATTTCGCGCCCGTAAACCAGTTAAAAAGATATTGAACTTTAAAATGTATTGTACTTTGGGGATATTTTGATATTTTAAAAGTACATGAGTCCTTAAGTTATTAATCATTCTTAGCATATTAACATATACGTATAAAAACGTTTTGTTAAAATACATATTTCTGCAATCCAGTAGCATAAAATTTTATAAAGCAAATTAATAATGCAAGTCGCTGTTCCACGTTATCGAAAGATATTCAAGAAGATGTGTTTTTGTGCTGAATTGCCTCTAAACTATAAAACTAATATTACCCATCCAGCAATTAATGTTTCTTGCTCGCAAATGGCCCTGCTTTTCGACCCGCGCGCAAATGTCTTGTGCACAAGAGGCAACTAAACCGACTGATCTACAACGATTTCAAAAATATAATATAAAAGAAAAGGCAAGTATTAATGCTTCATATATCGACCCACTTTTTGTTTATTCTATGACACATACATAGACATAAATTATAGACATACATTTATTCTTATTTATACAGCTGTTTCGTTTTTAAAAAAGGAGGCGAAAGAAACGTGCTTACGTTCTATTTTCTCTCTCACTAATTGCGGAAATTTTGTCTTATATTTTTAAGCGGCGTTTGCACAAATAAAAAGTAAGCTCTGTCTTTAATTTTTGGAAATTATATACCCAGTTTTAAGACCTTGGTAAATAAAATTAATTTCGGTATTTTATTTTAACTGAAATAGATATAAATTATATAGTTAGGCAAATTAAAAATAATTTAATTGTTTAATTTCTTCGAATGTTTTGTTTTATGTAAATAAAAATATTTTATTATATTTTAACTGTATAATCTTTGTTGAAATAAAATACTATAATCAAAACAAAACAAAACAAAACAAAAGTTCTCTTGCATAACAATAGCTTCTTATTATGGCCTACTTAAATAACAACTAAGAAATCTTATTTTTCCTACAGCTGGATTTGCTGTGATTCTAATTAGTCCGAATTTATGGAATATCACATATAAATTTTCTGTTTTTCGAACCCCGTACTA
>KK113593.1:300650-316061 GCA_000611955.2 Stegodyphus mimosarum | reverse complement strand
ATGTATGCATTGTATATGTATATATGTATGTACGCAATGTATTACGCATTGCTCGTACTCGTCAATTGCAACTTTTAATATCTTTTGGAAAAAAACGATATGGGAACACAGAAAATTATTCTTCGTGACGCTAAAACTATTATTACTAAGTATTGTCATATCACAGTGTTTAAAAAAAATCCAATTGTTTAAAGGTAGATACTATGTTCATATCCTGTCCTAAAAATAAAAGCGAGTCAAAATTACTGGGTTGCTCTTAAGAAGCCTTAATTAAAAATAGTTACAGGAAATGTTAATCAATACTTAATATCTCAAGGATTAAACAATCATGGATTACTCCCTAATTGATCATGTATATGGCAAACAGATTTCCGCATTCGGAAAGAAAAGAAAGGTGACTCAAAATGAGTTATATTCTTGTTTTCCAAATGCAAAACCATATACCATAACTTTCACACCCTCTATAATTTGTCTCCACTCTGGTACCATGCACATCCTTGTATACATTACTGATTTACAGTGAAGAATAAAGGAGAACTCTGTAGCTTTATTCAAGATTTTATTGCTGATATACTGATGCTAAATGAGGCCTAAAAACACTTTTCTTTTGCAATATATCTCCCCTTAAGATCCCTAACGCAGGCGTTTATTTTCCCTTCCCCAATTTACGTCAATGTCCCCCTCCTGACTGCAAATGCAACGCCAGCTCGAATTCGAGTGCCTAATGCCTTTCTTTCCATCCGGCCATTCCTTACTGATCAAAGCGTTTGTGGATACGAAGACGATCAACTTATAGCTCTCAAGGTCATCCAGTTCTAGTTCTCAAGGTCAACGACAAGCATAAATGCTTAATCATAAGCAGGGCGTAATTTCTAAAATTAGAGAAATATCGGAGCCCTTTGGAGGGTATATAATAAATTAATAAATATGAAACAATGAATAATTAATAAATACATTATAAATGCAAATAAATAAATAAATATTAATATATCAAGTTAAGGCAAATAGGTAAACAATAAAATAAACCAGATCTTATCTTATTACTAGTTGCAAATTCCTCTCAAAATTTAAGAAGTACGGGAACCGGGCTCCGGTGAGTTCTCGCTGAATTAAAACCTTGAACATGCAGATAAATGTTCTATTTCAAGGGATAGCAGAAATACGAACATTAGTTTTCCCACATTCTAATGAAAAAAAGTAAAATAGTTAATGAGAATAAAAAGAATGCCAAATACAGCATGAAAATAAAGAACGAAAACTAAACGGAAGAGAATGGGTAAGAAAGAAGAGAAAAGAGTGAAACATTCTCCTGATTACGATCCTCATGATCACTATCTAATTATTACAGTAAACAGAATACATGAGAGAACTTTATTTTGCTCGAAACGCATGCAGAATCTAAGGGTTGTTCTGTAAGCTGATAACATGAAGTTATTTATAAATAACCATTTTCATTCTCCATACTTGAGTGCATCATTTACAAAGTTCCGCAAGTACTCTCTTCCCTGAGAAGTTCATAGTTGAGGACGCCTTCATAACGGTGCTCCTGCTCCTTCATAAAGATACCTTCAAAGCAGGTCGGCCGCAATTCGAAAAGATAGAAACCTGGATGATCCATCACAAAGGGGGGGGACACTTATATAGGTTTGTGTCTTCTCGAATTGCAGCCGGCCTGCATAAGGGTGCAGACACTGTTATAACAGGGTACCGTTATGAAACGATCTTCGTATGTCCGTAAACTTTGTAATTTAGTACTTTAGACCCGTTGTCACTAGGCGATAAACCATGATTCTCGTCCCTGTTCTACTGTAAAGCTTGAGTAACTGAAACCCCCGGTATCAAATTAGCTGATATGATAGCACATAGGACCACTAGTATTTTCGAGACACAGGAAATTTAGCCGTTTCCAAACATTCCTTAAACGTCTCAACTTTCAACGTATATTTGTTTTTCAGGGTAGAAACATACATTCAGAATTTCAAAGCTTCATTATTGTTAAAATTAAATCTTACGAGAACAAAGGAATTTTTTGCTGAAATTGGGGTTCATTAAAGATGAAGTTCTTGAACTCATCTTATGTAGGGCTGTGGTGAGCTCTGGCTAGAATTTTGATTTATCTTCAAAACTGAGAAGCAGATGGGCTTCAGCATAATTTAAGCATTATTCATGAAGCTTATTCATGCAGCTAAGTCAGAACTCCGGTTAAATAATATTTTAACATGAATTGATTTGAAACCGAAGAGCTCTGGATACCGAAGTCTGGGATACTGCAAAAACGCAAGCCCATGATTTTCTTTTCTTGGATGGAATTTTGCGTTATGCTATTCAGACCACTGTCAATTTTTAATCAGTTTTACTCTAGTTTCAATTTAAATCAAGCGTTAACGCGGACTACTTTTGTAATCTTCAGTAAATATAAAGTATCTCCTTGCATCATCATTTGTCACCACTAGTTTAGATTTAGTTCTGTTCACGGACACATTAATTTGGCCTAAATTTTCAAGTTGAAAGATGAGTAGCCACATCACATAAAGTCAAACTCTCAGCAGTTACATCTGCATTTTCATTTCCTTTAATCCTCGTATAATCTCTTACACAATTTAATTTCCTGGATTTGAGGTAGCACCAGAATATCTATACAGCCGCAAGACAACTTTTTTAAAATGTCATTCAGCCTAAAAACATCTTTCAGGAAAATAGGTAAGCCTATAAAATTTGACTTAAAGATTAATCAAAAAATTCCACGAAAAAAGCTGATATCAGCTTTATTAAATACACCTTGGTTATTCTCAAAAGCTATCCTTTATATTTAACTCAGCTTGTTGAACATCCTTACAACCTTAATACACCAAATTTTCATCCGAAATTTATTCGTTTTCTCAAGAAACCTAACTCTCTATGAGAACAAGGACAGCCTTTCCTCTTAGAATCACGTTTAGAATCCAAATTTAATTTAAATTATTATTTGCTTTTTTACAATTTTACACATTTTAAAGTTTTATTTTTACATTCTGATTTTGATGACCATCCATACCACATATTTTATTACATTTAGTTGTTTCCTTACAAATTGGAGAAGAGTGCACCAAATAGTAAGCATCGATGAAACTGAGTTACTTTAAAGAATTCTTATCTGTACTGTAAGTTTATCTTCTTTGCTTTCATGATTCGCCAAAATCCTTCTGGATCTAAAACAAAAACCAATTAGCTTCCCGTTGGCCTTCATCGCGAAAGCGACTTTCTAGTTAGTGTTTACCAGTTCACAATTTTGTATTTTAACTATTTCAACAATGTTATCTTTAATTTTAACTTCCTGAACGTTGCAATTTATAATCCGAGGGCCTTTGATCAGATCAACGCTTCGTTAAGTTTAACGGTCTCTTGTATTGTCCCTTTAATGATCTGAATATCACTATGCTTTGCAAGCTCTCACAAGATGCCTTTCGTTTTTAACTGACGAACTTTTTTCACTCTTACTTTTAGATATTTTAAATTAATATTTTGAACCAAAGTTTCCCTGACTTCCTCTGAGGAAGCGTGATCCTCCTTAGATTAAACGAGGACTACATATTTTTGTTCTGTTGTCTAATTTTAATCTAGAATGAGGTGTAAATTACTACTGACAAACGTGCTGTAAGACAACCGCATCTGGGCAATTAATCCCTGAATATAACACTTTATACCCTCAATGCACTCTAGTTTTTGCATTCTAACTTACCCATTTGGATACCTTGTTCTAGAATCATTTCATATATCTCATTTAAAATAAATGCTTTATTAGTAATGACTTTGGTAAAATCTTTAAATTTCTTTCTCTACTGTTCTGCCAGATGCAGCAGAATTCTTTTAGGACCATCCACGGTCCCTCTGACGTAAAATTCGCCATTTCGCAGAAAACTGAATAAAACCTAATGGACACCTAACTACTTCAGCCGGCAGAAATCTTTTATGATTTCCCTAAGATAACTTACTTTCTTAGAGATGTTTTCTTTGACTTTTCCGGAGTTTTTTCCCATTTGGACACATATGCAAATGTAGTTCTTGCAAATTGATTGGAATTAGTGAGCAACTTCCATGGAGACAAGTCTCCATGTTCTGTCGATCATTCCCTAATGCAGTGTGACAATCTAACAGACGGTTTGGCAGAAGACGTGCCTGTTCTACCGAGATAAGCTCCGTTTGATGAGACTTATTTGTGACGAGTGTAGCTTGTGATACCTGTAAAAGAAATTTATCAGCTATTTCCCGGAATTAAATTTTCATTTACGTCTAGTACCTTAACGTTATGTTCAGATCCTACAAACGTGGCTGGAAATCTTTAGTGGCTTCCCGGAGCTAAACTCCGTCAGATAAAAGTGGAAACCAGTGTCAGGACCATGCGTTCAAATACCATGTGTCGAAAATTTAGCCGCTGCGAGGGAGTCCAAGACTGCGACAATATAGATTCTCCTAGGAATGCAAAGATAGACTTCCAACACTTTGCTGCCCCAGTAAAACTGATTAGAAACAGTAGTGATATAAGCAATAATGTCAGCAAAATTATGAACAACAATAGCAAAGTAACATACAGTCCAATTATATTTCCCGTGGACCTGGGGGAAGCTCAGTGAGACAGATGACACTCAAGTAGCTCTTGTGCCATGTACAGGTGTTAAATAAGTGGAAAGAGTTTTTTTTTTTTTTTTTGTTGTTGTTTGTTTTAGTGCATTTTCATACGTATAGCAAAAAGAAAAAAATAAATTTTCATAAGAAATATATATTTGCAAGTCTGGATTTAAAACTGTATTTCAAAAATGTTTAGCCTGATTTCAGGAAACTAAATGCGTCAATACAAACTCAGCTATCTTCACAACAATGCTCTCCACGTCTAGTTATCTGTATACTAATTTTTACACACTTTTCAAGCAAAAGAAATAAATATTGCTTTTAAACTGAGAATTTGGTATACTTGATCATCAAAATTTATTATGAAGCTATCTGCATTTCTCTATTACAAATACCGTAAAATTATATATGTAGTTTGTACTTTTAATATTGTAATTTTCCCTTCCAAAATCCTTCAGCATTACCACTAATTTACTTAACGCTGAGCACTTAGCACTGAACAACAGCAACAACAAAAAATAAATAAATAAATATAAATAAAAGTAAAAATAAAATAAAATAAAAATAAATAAAAATAACGCAAAAGAAAAGTTCTTAATAAAGTTTAAATTTATTTGAAAGAAGGTTTAAAAACTGTTGTAATTAGTACAAAACGGCTCGGAAATACTTCTCTAAATAATAATAATAGTAGTGAATCATTTAAAAGACTGAGAATGAATGGTTTTAAAATTCACTACTTCGATATCATTTTTATCCATCATTTCTGTTAAACTAGATTATCGGGGATTTGCTGTAAATGCGCGTATTAACAGTATTAAAGGTATTTTTTTTTAATTCTGCTTATCGATACTGAGATTTTGCATACGTCTTTGCATCAGCTTTAGTCGTAAGAAAAAGAGCCTACATAAGCCTACATATGACGTAATCGACAGCAAGAGGTCATTCATCAGTCAATGAGTGACAAACAATTCTTTTTCTAGCAACACCTCGTCTCTTCGAAATTGTTGTTTGCCCACGCCAGGATACGCCCGCTTTCTCCAGTCGCCCCAAACTGAATCATTCGGATGCTTTGCTGGGGCGACCTTTCTTCATATATGGGCATTAATCAAACAAACTGCGTGATGGCAAACATATCGCACATCTCTCAAGAAGATCGATATAAATCTTGCTGAGGAAAAGACAGCAATTTGTTATCTGAAAAGACATACACCGCAAAAGTGAAAATAAGTTATAAGCATTATATACGTTATAAGTGTTATTTAAACAATACTGCACTGCAAAAGTGTGTATAAGCATCCATGATAGTTTGAAAAGAGATAAATCGCAAAAGTGATTAAAAGGAATTCGACGTAAGAATGAAGATAAGTTTTATATGCATTACATATATGGAGGCTATATATGCTATCGTCTGTAAAGCAAACCTCCAACAACATATTTTTGAGCGTTATAAGCGTCCATGTGTGGTAAGAATACGTTATAAAATTATATGCATTATAAACGTCATTGATAGAATTTATATATTTACAGAATTTACAGTAATAACAATTCTATAGGACAGGAATAGCCAAATTTGTATGTATATAGTATATATGATCGACTTTTGATTTGAAAAGTGATGCATCGCAAAAGTGAGACAATGAAATAGTAAGACTAATACCCTCTCTGGAATGAAAATATAATTTTATGCAACATAATTGCATAGCAGAATGCAAAACAGAAAGAAATAACACTACAAACATTATTGGAATTCAAATTAAAAAAGAGAAATGCTACGTTATAGCTTAAAATGGCGAGAAAAATTAATACTCAGTAGAAATGCAGTAAAACAGCTTTGAGTGATGAAACTTACACCTTAAAGTATGATACGAGTTAAAATTTAGAAATATGCAAACGCAAGTTGTGTAACATTTCCTGTTATAAATTGAGAAAATTATCCGGAAATTCCAGGCATTGAGGTATGAATAAACGTCTGACTTCCCCCATTACGAATTTTTACCAGGTATAGGCATTCTTTACATAACGTTGTGGTATTGGTTAAATGGGGTTCGAACCCTTGGTTTATAATGTTCGAATTTGGCATTTTATTGCTTTTTTTAAGTAAACTAACACCTAAGAGAAGTTAAAAATTATGAAGAATGAATCAGGTCGTTGATACTATTGATATCCATTTTGTCATTTAATTCTTTGAAAGAATATTTGACGTGATTATCATCCGTAAATCATGTATTATTGTTTACTCTCTGTAAAGAAAATTTTGTCCTGCATAATTACGTTTAATCTCTGTTTTGTTAACCATTTGCGTACAAATAATTTTGCAATCTTGGAATTGCAGTATATAAAAAATTGTACATTTAGACATTTAAGGTAACTATAAGATCATGGGTTTAGTTTTTGAGCCTGCGTAAATAAAAACTAATTTCCATGTTTTGTGTTTTATCTCAGTTGTATTTTTAAGCAATTTATATACATTATATTTAGCTTAAAATTATCACGACTTCCTAATATATAAACTGAGCAAAACTGAAATCGAAAAGTATGACAAAGCAGTTGGCAACATTTACCGTTTTTACATATCATTGTTTCTGAATTTTCAACCAATACAAGGTAACCAAAAACGTTCTTCTCGTTCGTAATAGTCAGAAACCTACCCTCCTTTTGACTGGAAGAGAGGGAAAGATATAAAACTGTAGCATCAGAAATCTACGAATTATTGCTAATCACGCGACACATATTTAATGTATCTGCTTTAAACTGTAATAATAGATAACTGATGAAGCAGAAATATCCCAACCCTAATCGGAGACAGCAAGATTGGTAAAAGAGTATCTGCATCTGAAAGGCATTTCCATTGCTCTTACTTCCATGTAAGAAGTGAAGGAAGTTTCGCAATCACGAAAAATTTCGTGTATCATATTTCAATGAAAATATCCATTTTGACTGCTACCGAATTCATTTGGACGATTTCTTTGTTTGATATTCGAACATACGTACCGGATATAGGACTCTTTTCCCCGAATGGATTGTAAAATGGATTCAAAAGGAATTTTGGTTTCGTGACGTCTGTACCTACGTACGTATGTATGTATCTCGCATAACTAAAAAACGATTAATCGTACAACGTTGAAATTTTGTATATGGAACTGCTATAACATCTAGTTGTTCACCTCCCTTTTTTACTGCAACCTGCAGGACCAAATATGTGTGGAGAAACTGAGTTGACGTCGCTTGGTAAAAATAATGAAGGTTCTTTTTTGACACTACAGAACATTTAATAGAGCATAAGAAATTAGATTGAAATACAACAGTTGTTTAGCGCCTTCTCGCACTAGTTAAACACAAAGGAAGTTTTCATCTACCGCTTGACATTTGTACAATCACTTGGAGCTTTCTGGCGCTCACGGAATCAAAACAAAATCAAAAGTCTCAGTTGTCACCACCTTCACATGGTTCGACCAGCCTCTTTCGCCGTCGGCATCGCTCTCTCTCAGGTAAGTAGGCGATGTTCTTCCTGTCGTTTAGTGCCCTCTGGTGGCTGCAAAACTTAGTCATCCCACAACTTAGCCATTCAGTATCTTATCCCGTGTTTTCGTCCTCGAAAACACAGATCGGCGACTGGTACATCAAGACAACATCTGAAAATAAATAAAAAACCGCAAAAGAAAAAAAAACGAGTGCACAAGAACTGTAGAGTTTTCTAAGTTGATACAGTCTAGGTTCATAGACTTCATTTAATCTCCATACGATCAGCTGCTGTAGTTGTACAATCTGATAGCAGTTTTTGTGCTCTCTCGCTGTTGCACGGAACGGACCGAAGAACTTTGGCCTTAACTTTAGACCACCTCCATATTGCGTTCGTTGTATGTCCACTAGGTCACTGGTGTTGTATATACCTGTGTTTCATTTCCCTTCTTGTTCACTTTTTGTTGTAGGCTTTTCTAATCTCTTCCTGAATTTTTAGATTGTTTTTCCTTGCTTCTTTCAAGATCAAGCATCCCAGATGCTTTCAAGATCCGTTGTACATTCGCAACTTATCTCAAGCTGAGAGGTTTTATTAAACCTCTAGTAGAATCTTCTTTCTATAGACAATTCGGACAGGAATCAAAGTCAGATGAATTGTCTACTTGCCCATTCCCTCTAGGAACGCCGGTAGTGTTAAATATCTTCTGGATTTTTTCCTTGCCTACAGTAGTCTTTGAAGAACTTCTTTAGACATAAAAGCGGCCCTCTTTACCTGTTATTAGTCGAGGGAGATCTGACTCTGAATTAGAAAGTGAGAAACTGATGCTTTCTGCGGTCTTATATAGTTTCCTCCCGGCCGCCGAAAAATATTCAGCCCCTTTCATTTCTCGAAATTGATGGAAGGCATATATGGTTAAAGTTATATTAAAGAGCTGGGTAAGATTACAGTTACATAAAGGGATCAATTACAATTATTCTGTGACAGTACCAATTATAGTTATACAAGGACAGGACAAAAATGCCTCCAAATGATTACCATGTCTGGCGACTTTTAGTTACTTTTTGCCACATTTGCCACAAAATTAGTCGCCACAACCACCTCCAGCTTGGCAATATCTCGCCAATTTAGCAAGATAACCGTTTAACTCAACATGCAACCGACTTACCTCTGTAACCTTATTTTTTTGGCAGAGCATCGCCTTTTCAAGCATTTTATATTACATTATAGAAAATATAGTACAATTTCACGTATAATTTCATTAAAATTATTTACATATATTCAAAATACGTAACATCGCCCCCTTCCTAAGGACTGTACGTCCCGAAGAGTAGAATCCCTAGACAAGATGCCATACTTAAAACAAATCAATGCAATACTTGAATAATAATTGCAATAAGTAATATGCAACAAATGAAATACGAAATCAATAATTAAATGCACGAATTTGCAAATTTATATACAAATAGGATCATGGTTTCAGTTTATTTTTACATTATATACACTATTGGGACTACATACCATAGTCGCAGCGTGGGGCTAGCCTGTCATAGTGAACGATTTTAGGCTTAGAGTTTGATGACTTACAGATCCAAACTACGCCATCGTTTAGCTTGTTTAAGACTGTGTAAGGACTGTTCCGAGGTGATCGTAGTTGAAGATAAAGTATCAAATTCCATAACCTCACCTTGTCACCTACGTCAAGCTGATATCATGTAGCTCTTGTGTCGTATAGAGTCTTCAACGTTTCCGTCACCAAGCTGAAGCGTTCTCATGCAAAATTGTGAATCACTTCCAACTGTGCTTGGAGATCTTGAATTTACTCCTCAGGCGAATAAAGTGCATCGAAGGGCGACCAAACAACGGATCACAAGGCAGACGAAGATCACGACCGAGTAGCATCTGGGATGGGGAATAGTTGGTACTTTGGTGGACAGCACTGCGACAGGCGAGTAACAACAGAGGTAACTTCTGGTTCTTGTTCTGTTCACTTCTGGAAACCATCAGCGAGTAGTTGTTAAGGAAGTTTCGATTAAATCTCTGAACCATGCCGCCTGATTGCGGATGTAAAAATGTTTTGCTAATTTGGTTTCGCATTAGCAAAACCAAATTTGTTTTGCTAATGCGAAGGGGTTTACAGAGTTCTTTAAAGTCGACGTAAATGTTTTTCCTTGATCAAAGTGTAATTAAAGAGGTGCTCCAAACCTAGAAATCCAGTGCTCTATCATTACCTCTGTTACCGTGACAGCTTCCTGATCAGGGGTAGGATTCGCTTCAGGTCACTTTGTGAAGTAACTAGTTACAACGAGGATGTATTTGTTGCCCTCAGTCAGTTCGTGGCAGAGTTCCCAGGATTTCAAAGGCAGATGCTTTCAAAAGGCGATAATATAGTGTAATGTCGCAGCTTCCCTCCGCTACGTTTCTTTAATCATATCCGACACGCACGTATATCGCAAGAGTGGCACCACTGTTGCGATGCACGTGCGTGTTACTCCAGTAAAAGCGCTCTCCAACTCCATGCATAGTCTTCGTTATTCCGAAGTGGTTTCCTGCCGGACTGCATGTAGATCTTTGACAACTTTCGGGATCCGGGATCTTGGAAATATCAGCTGCCATCGGAATGCTTTTCAATCATCCGATTAGAATTTTCGGTACAAGACGCCGTTTCGAATATGGCGTGAGTCTCGGAGATCCTAATATTGCTTTGGTTTAGGATTATAGATCAAAATGTCCTATCAGATAGCTTTCCTGTTCGAAGACTCCATTAATTCAATTATGGGCTTACTGTCGCCGTCTTCCTACTAGTCTCTCCTGACTTTTTCATTGCTCCATGGGTGTGGGTTAGACGATGTTGAATTCGTAACTTGACATACGACCGGATTAAGCAGCTAGTACTTCTCTTCAACCCCGGAACGAAATCGACAGCTTCCTGGGCACAGCCTTCTAAGCAAAGTGTCGGCGTTTCCGTGTGATGATACGATGATGAATAGTGATGTCATATTCCTGGAGTCTTCGCATTCACTTGGATATCTGGCCTTCGGGTTTCTTGAAATTTAAGAGACAGGTCAAAGATGCATCTATGCGAAGCACGAGTTTTCTGCCTTAGAGGTAATAGTGGAAATATCTAAGGCTTTAAATATGGCGAGCAACTCTTTTCGGATTGCACTGTAATTTATCTACGGTTTAGATGCACTTGCGGCTGTATGCTATAACACGTTCATGGCCGTTTATTTCTCGCGACAAAATAGCAGCGATAGTCTCATTGCTCGCATGCTTTATCTCTTTATTAATGATTTATCAAGCTGAGAATAATTCAAGATTATCGCAGATGAGTGTTCTTCAATATCTGAAGTGCATTCTCACAGTCTTTTGTGCACAGGAACTCTTGCTCGCTCTATCAGTTTGTGAAGGGTTCTTGACATGGATGAAAAATTCTTCATAAATCTCCTATAGTATGTCTAAAGTCCAAGGATACTTATGAGCTGATGGTCGTTTTTAAGGCATCTCCAAATTTTAACTGGCGCAACGTTTTCTGAATCCGTACACAAACCTTCGACAACTCCGAGATATGTGATTTCCTGTCTGAACATTTTACTTTGGCAGGAATTAACTTTAGGTTTGTTTCTTTAAAGTATCTAAAGCCCCTTCCTAATAGATTCTAAATGCCGTTCAAAATTCTTCCCGACGATAATCATGTCATCCAGGCACATCAGAAAGCTTCGTAGGAAACACATCTCAGCACGGTCTTCATAAGGCATTCGGTTGTTGCCGGTGCATTACATAATCCCAAACGGCATCACATTGAACTGCCAAAGTGCTTCTCCGGTAGTAAATGCCATTTTTCCTCGGTCATCTGGATGTATCTGTAGCTGCGAATATACAATCTTTAAAGCAAGTGTCGAAATCCACTTTGTTCCAGAAAGAATTTCCAGAATGTTGTCAGTTCTAGGAAGAGTGTAGCTGTCTTTCTTCATATCCTCGTTCAATCACCCATAGCCAGAATGAAATCCAGTTGAGCCATCTTTCCATCGGAAAAATACAATAGAAGGACCCCAAAGGACTTGCTGAAGGCTCGAAAACGTCGCCTTGCACATCTTTTGAGGTTTCTCTACCTTCTCCTGTTTAGCAATCGGTAGGCATCTTGGATATTGCATGATTGATGAATGATTCCATATATCATTTCTATGCAGAGCCAAACTAGTTCGACATACGTCAGAAGATGTGCTGGAGAAACCAACTTGAAATTCTTGAATGATACTTTCGGCAGCACTCCTCTCTTCATCGCTTTGGGGTTGGCTCTCGTGCGGCCCCTTCTTCCGGGCTACTCTAGACACTGGTGGACGTGGTGCTGTACTGGTTAACCGTAATGGTAAAGGGACAGTGCCCACGTCCACCGTCACTTGTCACTTGTCTCTTCATCGCTTAGTTGTGCGTTCTGCAAAAACTTCGATGTTAAGCTCTCCGAAGACAAAAACTTAAGAGGACTACTGGTTCGTTTAACGCAGGTCACTAGAGTACATGCTGCAACCACTTCACCTTTCTCAATGACTTTAACCTTATCATTTTACGTTGGCAACTCTCACCGGGATGACGATCCTCGATAGGTCGACGAGTGCCGAGTTTACTGCTTCTCCTTTCGGGCTGTTGCAGTTCTATTATGCCGTACGGAAAATTTATATTTTCAGCTATGGATCCAGGTAGTGAAAATTCCATTCTTTCTGGTACTGTGATGCAGTTTTGACTTATTATTTGAAGGATGGATTGAACTCTTTCATCTTTAATTCCGAACAGGGTTACGTCTTCAGAGGCAGAATGCAAATCATTATTTTTAAAATCCAAGGGAAAAGTGTATTTCCTTAGAAAGTCTAATGCGAATAAGCAAGGGTTTGTAATATGTGTTGCATATGTCATGTGATGGTAGGCGGCTCTGTTAAACGTTATCCCCGACACAGTCTGGAGGATAACTCTTGGCGGCGTCCAGATGAGTTTACCTACGATTGTTGAGCCAAATCTTTCCGGCTGATGGTAACATTTACTCTTTTATTGATGGTCATATTGCAAGGAGCTCCATTGATATGTCTCATGGTGAAAAGTCCATTACTGCCACTACTGATTGTAGAAATCTGAAGTGAATTAAAATGGGACTTCTCAATATCTAATAACCTCCGCTTCTCCAGATATCCATTTTTGTTACCTGCCTGCTTGCTGGGAAGCGGTCTTATTTTCCTTGTGCTGGAGTATTCTGCAGTTCCTTCGTAAGTGGCCTTCAGCGCAGTAGTTCCAGCACTTTAGAGTCGTTTCATTATCGCTCCTGTTCCGTCTCAAGCCATGGATTTACGTGTTTAAGTCGCCTAAACGATCAGTCATTTCATGGACATGAGCAGGTCTGATTGGGTGTCACTTTGTACGGGTTGCCTATTGAGCCGACCCGAATTTCATGGAGTACACTAAAGCACTTTTTAATTCCTTGCCTTCCCTCATTCGCAGGGTTTTTTGTATCTCAGAATCCCAGATGCCATCGATGAAATACTGCAGTGACAAGATTTTCCTTGTTTCTGATGGGTAATCTAAAAAAGAGAGAGAAAGATCACCTTACAACATCCGTGGGGAGCTCCTGTACTGCTTCCGTGGGTTTCTGTTGGCGAGGTTTTTAACTGAAACGTATTATAGTCTTTTAAACACTTCTTGCCAAAGCGTAGTTCTTATCGGACGGATAGAGCTTTGAAGTCTAGCCTCTGGTTTTCGGGCAGAATTCGGAGGATATCCGCTGCGTCCGCTCTTAGAGAAGCGGCGAAGTACAGGCCTTAGCTTCGGATTTCTATCCACTTGCTTGCGCACTATAACTGAGTCACTAATACCAAGAGGTGTTCCATCATATGTAGATATCTTTAGAGAGGGACTAGAAGACATAGCTAGTAATTTAAAAGGGTCAGAATTGTTCCCTGCTGTAATTATGTATTTTTTTAAGTTGTCAACTTCCTTGGCGACTACAGCAGAAACTCTGCAATCGATTTTTTGGTTGACAGCAGAAACTCTTTCTTCGATTCGTAGTTTGACAGCATAAACTCTTTCTCCAATTTGTTGTTCGGTAGCAGAAAATCTTTCCTCATTTCCTCCAACTTTGTTTTCAAACATGTCTATTCTGTTTTCCGTACCTTCAAATTTGTCTTATATTATGCTAATAATTTATCTTTTCATTTTTTCTTGACCTGCTTCAATCTTTTCTTGAACTGACTTGACGGCCTCTTTCATCTTTTCTCGACTTACTTTCATCTCTTCTTTAAGGGACGTGATGGCCCTATTCTTCATTTCTTGGTCAACTTTCATGTCTTCTTTAAATGCAGCAAAGGCTGTCTGTCACCATTTATCTCAGTTGCTCGTTCTTCGATCTTGTCACCAGCATTTAACCCCACTACTGAAACCAAAGATTGTTGCATGAGTATGGGTTCGTAACAGATTGAATGCGCCCTGAATCGGTGATAGCTTAATAAATTTTATTTTCCCATAAGAAACACTTTACAGTTCTAAACTTTCCACAAAAGTACTGGTACAGCTGAGGCACAATCAGTAGTTACGATATTAAACTGCTGAGAACGTTAAACAGAATTAGATGCGAAGCTTGCTCGGGGATATAACTCTGAACTAAAAAGTGTGAAGTCAAAATTGAGAAATTGATGCTCTCTGCTATTATGTAGTTTTTCTCCGGATGTAAAGGAATACCCAGTATTTTCTATTTCTCGAAATTACTGCAAGGCATATAGGTTTAAAGTTACATATAAAGGCCGGATACAGTTACATATAGAGATCAATTACAATTATTAAATTACAGTACCAGTTACAATTATACATGGACCGGACCAAATGATCGCCAAATTTGGCAACTTTTCGCGATTTCTGGCCAATTTTGAGGACAAAGATTAGTCGCCAAAACCATTGCCAGCTTTGCGATATTTCACCAATTTAGAGAGATAGCTATTTACCTCAATGTTAAATAGACTTGCCCCAGCAACCTTATTTTTCCGGCGGAGCTTCGGTTTTTCAGGCATGTCATGTTACATTATACAAAAGATACTACAATTTCGCATTAAATTTCACTAAAATTATTTACACATCTAGAAATTTCATAACAGTACTTTTAGGATCTGTAGCGAGGATGATTTATTAGTCACTTAAACCCAGTGAAGTAGCTAGAGGAAAGGGAGGACGTTCCGCCCTGTAGGACACGTTCTAGAAAGCGGCATTTTTCATGGGAAACATAGTATAGGGGTTAGTCGTATGGATTTGCGGGTCAGAAAGAAGGACTGAGATTCATTGTGCTATAACAAAACTCATCACAGTTATTTGTATTA
>KK113593.1:252458-290197 GCA_000611955.2 Stegodyphus mimosarum | reverse complement strand
ATATATAATTTCAATATAAAAGTAATTAAACCTAAATTATTAAGCCCAAGACTTGCGATAAAGCTGCAAAATAATAAACCAATAATTCACAATAAATTATAATAAGAAAACTTTTCATATACCATCTCGGTTTATATATATATATATACAGCTTCCTATTTAGAAACATTTGCTATAAAATCTTAATCATTTGTTTTAAAGAAACCCTCCAGCGGCAGAATTGTAAGATCGCTGATCAATAATAGTGCAACACAAGTTTGTATCCAGCGAATAAGAATGCAGCTGCATGGGAGTTTTTATGGATTTCCTCATGTATAGCGTGAATTCGAGCCAGTCTTCTTTGAAAAATCCTCTTTTAAGACATCCCTTCCTTTAGGCAATAAGTCTTGGAGTGCTTTGCCGTAACCCTAATAAAATAACCTAATTTTTGTCTGCAGACTTGACGCTTGCGGTCTGTTTATCTATTAAAATGAAATTTGATATTAAAACACACTCTTTTGAAAGTATTTTGGAGAAAATCTAACAAGTGAATTAAAAAAGTATTCTGACAATTGACTGAAAATTTTCCAGAGAATGTAAAGCAGGGGTTCTCAACCAGGAAGGAATTCACCCCTTAAGGGATTCCTTGTTTTCAGTGTAAATACGCTCATACTTTCATTTCGCTGTTAAATATTTTGTTTTAATTTATATAAAAAAAATATATGAAAACAAAATTTTTACTTTTATTTACCAACATTTTCTACACATTTTGTTGTTTAATTTATGAAACAGAATTAAAAATAATCTAAATTTAAAGATATAAAAGGTGAAACCTAATCTAAAGACATGACAAGTGTTAATTCTGAAGATATGACAGATAAAAAATAATCTAAAGATTGAGAACCGCTGATCAAAATAAGCTTCATAAACAATATATAGCATAGAATATATGTACGTAAATTTTCTTCATTTCATCAATGCACTGTGTACTGTATTAAGAACGCAGATTAACAGACACTTCATGTGTAATTTAAGTTTTCTGAAACAAAATTACACAACATAAAATGTATTTAATGACCGAAAATTCATTGGATGTGTATAATTAGAAGGGTTTGCTCTTGTGTAATTTTCTCTTCCTTTTTAGAATACAGATTTGTTGAAAGAACCTTGGTTTCTTTTGGAGAAAAAAGTATTCTCTTTTGATGTCAATAAACAGCTTATTATGCCTGGTCAGACCAGAAAGGACATTGATCCTGTATTCCCAGACTAACCACCTTTTGTCCTCGGACGTACAAATTATGTCCAGAACAACATTTCACTCGACTTAAAAGTTTTTATTTCGTTGCTGTAAACGAATTCCGACTTTTTATTCGACCTTCCGCGCAGATGCTCTTTTGAAATACATTCATTCTTTCCCTTCATTGTTATTAAAGAAGCAAAACTGACATATCCCACTTCATATTTTCAATAAAGGGCGGAACAAGTTCCGAAAATAAAACCTCGACTGATGAACAAAAGAAATGAAATATATTCCAGAGCTGCTATAATTCCACTCAGTGCTGCTACAGGAAAGAATATTGCTTGCAGCCTTTTAAAGGGAAATATCGGGGAAAAACGATGCCTTGATGTAGACTTTTAATAAATATAGCGCTTTAAAATGACATGCAGACCAACTGTCTCTTGAGCGATTTAAAATGGAAGTACACTCACTTCCAAAAGTTAAGCACGGAGAGGAAAATGCTAATTTCCGGAAGCCAATCAGAATTGAAGAGGACGCAATTCGCTGCAGAGTTAGATGGAAGTATGCAAATATGTTAGGTAACAGCCAATCGCGCTTTCAAGGTAAAAAAATATGCAAACAAAAGGCAATCTTATAAGAAGCCAGCTTTATGAAGGGTTACAGAAGTTGACTGTAAGTGCTGGTAGAAGGTGTTTAAAACTTTCGTACAATTTGTTTTCAAGACATGCGTATTTGTATGACTTCCAGAAGACGAATGGAAGATTCTGAGCGCTGGCGTGCTGTGGCGCGCATTGAAGCAGGACAGTCGATCACAGATGTTGCTCTTTTCGGAAACAATTCCAAACCCCACAGACAGTTGTCCGTAGGCCCGTAGCCGGTCGTCCAAGGGTTACAACCCCCGCGGAAGATCGATATATTGCTATTGTAGCCAAGCGAAATTGCAGAGCGACCTCCACACGTGTGACATCTATGGTTACAGCGCCCATTGGTAAGGCGATATCTGCAGCTACTGTACGCCGAAGATTACATATGAGTGGACTGTACGCCCGGGTACCTCGAGTTTGTGTTTCTCTATCTGTCCAATCAAGAGGGGCACGATTACGGTGGTGCCGGGAACATGTCAATTGGAATGTGTCTGACTGGGGCAATGTCATGTTTACTGATGAGTTAAGATTTGTTCTGGAGCCAGATGACAAGCGTATAAGGATATGGCGAGAACAGCAAACACGCAGTCAGTCCCCAAACATCACCGAACATCACGCATTCCGAGGCGGAAGCATTATGGTGTGGGCAGGGATTTCATTAGGATATCGCACCGACCTGCACATCTTTAAACGAGGTTCTTTGACGGTTGTCCGGTATCGAGATGAAGTCCTAGAACCCATTCTGAGATTGTACGCTGCAGCAGTTGGCCCTGATTTTGTTTTAATGCACGATAACGCACGTCCCCATAGAGCTGGCATCGTCGATGACTACCTGGAGAGTGAAGGGATTGCGCGTATGGCGTGGCCAGCATACTCACCCGACCTTAATCCCATTGAAAATCTTTGGGATGCTCTCGGCCGTGCTGTATCTTCACGTTTCCAACCTCCAGCCATTCTTATTGAGCTGGAAACTGCTCTACAAAAAGAATGGAGATTGCTTAATTGCTTAATTAGGTGGTTGACCACCTAATTGAAAGCATGGTCACAAGGTGTAAACTCTGTATACAGATGAGGGGGATCATATACCCTATAAATGTCGTTTTTTTCATTTTATGCTGTTTATTTTCACTTTATACATAATTCTGTTAAGTCTGCAGTATGCCATTATCTGATAACTTACAAAAATTTAGTATTGTTTTCATTTATGTATATAATTATTGATTTTGTTTAATGCATAAATATATATGCTACTTTCCTGCCGAATTTTGTGTCAATCAAAGCAGTATTTGTTGATTTTTTTGCATTTTACATCTTCGGGCTTAATTTTTGGAAGTGAGTGTACTTTGAAAAAGGTTCAGAATGTAACATTTTTGAAAATATGGCATCTCTTTATAAAAAACTGCGAAACTTAATTTTTTATATGGCTGTCTAAAGAAAATGTACCGCTAAGAAAAATGTTTTCAATAATCGAATTAGTCTAAAAGAAGGTCTTGAAAAGGCATAGTATCGAATAAAAATTTTAAAAGCTATCTTTTACGTCAAAATTATAATATCGGGTTGAAATTCCTATTTCTGAAAATGTTAAGATCTAGAATTTTTTACCCAATGAAATTTAGTTTTTATACAATCTTTAAATCGTCTTTTTTATAATTTTTTTCGTTTGACAAAAGTGTGACAATTCATGCATTTTTGTCAACTTTTTTCGGAGCCAATTTTGCGTATTATCCAAGTGGCCCTCATCCCGCTTAAAGTCCTTTTAGCAAGTTAAGTAAAAAATCATCTTTCTTTCTTTCTTTTTTCCGTTTCTTTTTTTTAAAGGGGGGGGAAGTCTCATAAAATTAAAGCAGTTTAAAGATGTCACGTTGCCCAAAATTCGGCTTTAAGGAATAGGATACATGAAAAATCAACTATACGTTCACCAGGTTCGAACCATAGATCTTCCTGTTGCTAGCTGGACGTACTAACCACTTACAGCACGGGAGCAAGCAAGGTTAATGCAATAATTCCTTAAAATCATCCCTACTTGAAGGAAAAGACGACTGGGCTGAGGACAAGACCCAGTCGATCAAAAGCCAGTTGGTGAAAAAGTATCGTACGCCTTATTTTAATTGGGAAGCCGATATGAAAACATTAGGTTTTCCGCAGCATGAAGACGAAAAACCAACTACGCCCTGGCTGGAATTCGAGCATGGGTCTTCCGATTGCTAGCTGGACATGTACTTGAATCATTAGATTACATCCAGTTGCTAGCACTTAATGACTAGGGCACGCACGAGGGAATGAAATAACTCCTTACTGCATCAACACTTTTAGTAATCTAAAAATTTACATGATTTTTTTTAATGGGACTGTTCAAAACGTGTTCTGTAATCTTTTTGAAACGAATGCCTTATGATGTCTGTATAATTTCATAGCAAGAATTTTTCTTAGCAATCCTTACTTAATTTTTCCCTTTGACAGCTCAGTCAATCAGTATTTTTTACGTAATTGTTGCCAATGTTGATACATTTTTTCAAATCTACAGCTCATAAAACTCATTTTGTGTCAGATTATCCAGCAGCTCATCGTTCGACCGGATGATGTCATCTCAATCTCCCTTTTTTCATTCATAGTAGCTATTATTATTTGGGAAAGTGATTCGTCTGCAGTAAAGCAAAAATGGAGTTAGTGATTTCATTACGAACGTAAACTCAATGAAGATACTGCTGCTGTTCATGCCAGCTCGAATAAGCTCAAACCTAATTATATCAATACAATGTGCTAGAATTAATGCATACAAATTTTAATGCTATACAAAAGCACAACTTCCAGTTTCAAAACTTTCGTGCAAATAATTTCAAAATCAGTTTCAGACAAATGGCAGTTTTCTTCTTAGAATGGCAAAAAACTGTTTCGAATATATACTGAAAGTAAAATAAAATAAAATAATATGTATATAACTTATCAAAATCTTTGACGCTCCCATTTTTTGTATTTTATGCCCTTTTAAGCAAGTTTTTTAATGCATCGCAAATTTTAATTGAAGTAACCCGCCAATGAACTTAAAACTTACTTAAAACGAATACTTAAACGAATATTTAAAAAGTTACCTTAGAGACGAAGATTTTACAACCCTTTGTCTTGCATATAGATGTCATTTGTTGATATTTCTCATTACGTATCTATTTCTAAATAATAAAGGGGAAAAAAACGCTTTAGAAAAGCTGAATGTAATAGTTTTTAGAACCTAATTAAGTATTTATTTTTCTTTTCCATTATTATTAACCAGAATTTTTATTTAACGAAGCTCAACTTAGAAGAGCTTTACCAGAATAGGAATGTGACGAAGGGAATTTTAATGAACGAAAGGGGAATTTAAAAAACTGCAATGTGGGATTTTACTTTACTTTATTTTTTCCCCTCTTAAAATGCGCATATAAAGAAGAAAAAGGAGAAAAGAAAGATTTCCTCTTTTGTTGTCTGGCTTGTCTGCTTATGCAACAAAGAGTTTCCAGCTGAATTTCGTAAAGGTGAAGGGAGGTAAAAAAATAAAGAAGTAAATCACACGGCAGTCCCAAATCTGATGCCCTTCCCCAACATTTTACTTTTATTGCCACCTCAGTAGAACGCCCAAAGATTTAAACAAGCTGTTTTCACATGCTTAATAATCCGAGAAGACCAGGGGGGCGTCGGGTGCAACTCACAAGTTGTTATCGAAAGCAAGATTGGAGATTTAAAGAAAGAGGTGAGCACCGGTTCTTCACGGTTGGCTGAAGAGAGGTTTATATAATTAATATTTTGAAAATCTGGATTTAACGTGGCAACCGACTGCAGGTATTCAGCTTTTGCAAGAGTGAAAACAATGGTAAGTGTTGAGTGTAGTAAGCTTTCATTGATTGTAGTCAAGCGAATGTTGAAGTAAATTATGAGATCTAAGGAACTGATTATGTTTTATGTGAAAAATAAGTGGCTAGACTAAAGAAAGTGGTGTTGCAGTACTTGAAATATTGCAGAGTCATTAAACACATGAGGCTTTACGACCACGGCCCCTAACCAGTGTTCCGATATCTAACAAGAAAGCCTAGTTCACAGCACAGATATTTATTGATTAGTTATAGAACTACTTTGTTTCAAAAAAGGTGGTTTGCTTTAAGTTTAACAAAATACTCATTTATAAACATCAGAAACTACTTTCCTTCTTTTAGCCAGTGGCTTTAAGAAAGGTCGTGATTTTTAAAGCTTATTAGTCGAGAAGAGCGTTCAGAGCTCTGGGTTGAAAAGCAGGGAAAATAAATCAGTATTGACAACCACACAGAGCTGAAAAAAACTGCTATAACGGACAGATGGAATCAGCACTTCCAAAATAATTGTTGTCTTAAGTTCTAATCAAAAATATTAATTAATGAACGAGCTGTCAATATGTGCACTAGCAGAAATTATTACAAAAATATGAACGTAAAAGATTTTGTAGTAAACTAAATAGACGTAGAATAAATGATCTTGTGCCATGATTGCTTAAAGTTAACACGAGCATGAAGCATGAACAGCTCAGAAATGAACAAGCAATTTTAGAAGATGAGACAGATGTGGAGATCATTTAACTAGATTTCTCAATAAAAAATTACGTTTCTTTTTTTTTAATGACTGAAAAAGAGTTTGACAATACAGTTCTTTCTTATCACGTTATGACACAAATATTAATAAATAACTTTATATTATTATGTTATTTTTCGTTATTAAACAATTAGCATCTAAATAAAGTTTCTCTGTCTTTTTGTATTGCCATAACATCAAAGGAAATTACTGAAATTTTCTATGCATATTCCAGACAATCCGTTATTTTATTCGACTACCAAGTCTCATTATCCGCATAATATCTCAGGGAAGTAAACTCAGCTGATCACCGGATAGTAAAGTATAACTGTACGGTAATACCTGCAAGTAAAATTGTCCCTCTCTTCTGTCGTTAAGGTAATAATAATTTATTTATTTATATATTTATTTTGGTGGCAAAATTTAGTAATGATTACGCATCCACGAATAAAATGTTGCAAGATCAGTTGCAAATAATACCGCACATTATACATAAGAGGTATTTATATAACGTACATAAATACGGTAAAAGCTGATAAATTATAGAAATAAGGCATTAACAACTTTCAGTAAGATAGTAAAAGTAACTACTGCAATATTTCAAGTACTGCAACACCACTTTCTTTTGGCTCTTGAATTTAAGGCATAGAATTAAGGATTCTGATGTTTTGACCTAATTCCTTTAAATAAAGACAGAATAAAGAAAAATGTTGTGGCTATAAAACATCAAGTACATTTTCAAAGAAGGAAATAATCAAGCCTTAATTTCTAACAGCAGACATGAGAGCTGTCTCGAACATTGAATTAAAGTATATAAAATCAGAGTAAATAAAACAATAAGTAAGGTAAAATTAAAATTAAATAAATTGTAGTGATAAACAAAAAGATATGGATAAATTAAATCAAAATAACGCTAGAAAATTTTAATTCAGGTATCTTAAAAATTAAAGAAAATAATAATGGAAATATAAAGTAAATTAATACATATAATAGGAATAACCCAAGTCTTTTCGCAAATGGTTAAAAAAAAGAGAGAGAGAGAGCAGAGTTCATTTTATTTGAAGTTGCGCTGGAATTACGAGTTCTCTAAAAACTGAGAATTACTGGCTTCGACTGGGTCTAAGCTCTGGAAACAATAATTTGCTTTCTGTGAAAACACTAAATGAGCAATCAGTGCCAGATTATCGGCCCCGCGATAGTGTGACTTTTCCGTACATTGCAGTTCCTCTCAAATGGTATTTCAGTACCTTTATCTTGGGGTGATCCTCAATAATTCTCTTACATGGTCCCCAAACATCACTTCTATGATTCAGAAGTTCCGAGTTCGTAAAACACAACTCTATCCCTTAACTGCTCGGAACAGTGTATTATCTATAGACAATAAGTTACTTATTTACAAGCCCATTCTCAGACCATTACTTTGCTACGCAAGTCCAGTTTGGGCCCGTACTAGAAAAACAAACAAACAGAAACTTCAGGTCTGTCAATATAGTGTACTTAGACAGATCATTAATACTGAATGGTACATAAGAAACGATAGAATCCACGAAAAACTTGACATGAAGTTGCTCAGGACCCATTACTATAAACCTGCTAAAATTTTTCATAACAGGCAGCAACTTATTGACAACTCCAGTATAAAAATTTGTAACTATGATTATAAAGATTTAAACAATATGCACAGGCCCCTGGCCCAGTTAAATACCTGGGTTATGTAAACCTCACCTTTTCCCTTCATACCTCCAGTTGCTATGTACCATCATTTTACTGTATCCCTGTACTATATGTCTGTATTTGTGTATGTATATATGTAAAGTTAATTATCATTTTCTATCATTTTGCGTAATCTTTTCATACTAATTAATATGAATTCGAACTACTAGTATTTGCACTATCTTACCATGTGATATCCCATTTCACCAGCTCGACAGCCTCTGGGCCTAATCTAATTAACAGCTCATTAACTTCCTAATTCATCTTTTGCTCATATCTGTTAGTTTTTAATGTGCAATTGAGCATATTAAATTTAAGCTTTAAATGTATATAAAAAATTATATCCTTAATTGATAGGTTAATCATATGTCAATTTTCGAAGCTACTAACTTATTCTACAAGGGGTAGAGCGTAGACTCAGGTACCCTGGTGTAGCAACACCGTTCCACAGAGGGTATTTCAGCACATCAGCCCTAGGGAAGCATGGAATTTTCTAACAGGTGTAACTAATCATGGGTAACAAGTGACACTTCCACACAGTCGCGAAAAATAATCAATCAACCAATGATTATTGTCGTGGTTTTTGTCAAGTAGTATCCATTCCTGCCTTGGGTTTGTTCGAGTATTTTTTCGACTATTATTATTATTATTATTATTATTAGAGCATTTACGTAAAATGAATTTCAGTCTTACTGAAGTATTGAACTTGCACAAACTACAACCATTATGGGCACTGGCGAATTCGTATTAATGCAAATTCTAAAGTGACAAGGTAGAGCTGTATTAAAAGCGGATATATTAAAAGCTTTGTTTTTCTGCGTGAAAATGAGCTATATCTATAATAATAATAAAAAAATTGTTTCACCGAAGGGGGGAAAAATTTTTGATAATTTTTAAATATACCATTATTTTGCTGCCAATCCTTTAAATAAACCATAACATCGAATTTTTTTTATGCTTTTATATTAAAATTTGTTTTTTTTACAAGTAACACGTATGTAAATTAAGCCGTGTGTGAAATTTCGTTCTAGAACCGAAATAACGAAAAAAAAAAAAAGTTTCAAAACTTTTTGTTTAAAGATTCAGGCGTTAGTTTTATATTTGCATGCCAGCAAAAGCCTCAAATTAAATCTCCTGAACTATGTATGTAAAACGCTTCTGTACAAAATTTTATACAAATGTATAATTACACATGACAGAAAAATTGATTTATTATTATATGAGTCTACATGTTTATTAATTTTAATAAAGTGATGTGCTCACAGTATTTTAAGGCAATTTGCTTTTCCAATTCAGATTTCACAAAAATGGGGTTTTCCTGTTTCCTTACGTGATTTTTCTGAACTAGCTGATTAGAATTTCAAGAAATTTTCATTAATCTCTACATATAATAAAACAAAGAGTGTATGTGTGCGCGCGCGCGCGTGTGTGTGTGTCTTTCGTTCGTGTTACGAGTAAGCTAATAGACCCAGGGCCACGAAATTTGGTACATAGGTGTATCTACACAAGAGCCAGTGCACCTCTAAGCGATTTTTTCGAAATTTGAATTAGAATTTTTTTTTTATTTTATGTTTTGTGACCAAATCGCGTCATTTTGAGACATAATGGGCTACAGGAAAGCGAGATTTCACTCTATACATTTCATTTTTACATCGTCGTGAAGCGTAGACACTTAGCTATTTTACGAACTTAAAATAAATTTCGTATTTCAATAAATCGATTAAATACGAATTTATTTAGGAAGGTGAGCTTAACACCTTTTCAGCGGAATTTTTTTTAAAAAAACTTATTTTAAAAAATGTGCTGTTTATTTTCCTTTGATTTTTGGACACGTTGAACTTTAATCCTTTCGACTCCTTTTAAAAAAAGAATTTTGGAAAAATAATAATATTTTGTATTTTTTTAAAATTTTTTAAATGAAGCTTCCGAATACACTTCTCACATCTCAGATATTTTAAAATGTAGTTTTGGCAACAATTTTCCTTTCTTATTGTTGTTGATAGATTTTTGATGAAATTGCATCATTTTGAATAGTTTCATTCTTTTAAAAATTTCGGTTTGGCAACAATTTTTCATCGTATTTCTTATGTTACTGTTTTTAAGAGACTGAAAAGTTTAAGAAATTAAAAAGTTGTTTCTTTTTGCAACGGTAAATTGTTTAATTACTTTATTAGGATAATTAACATTTGTATCAAGGGATATTGCTTATTTCATTGTAATATTATGTTTTAATTATATATAATTTTAATTATAAAAAAGTTTTGCATGATATTTTTTAATCTGTTTAAGTTCTTAATCTGTTTATACCATTTGAGTTCTTAAGAGTTTGCAAAGGGAAGTTGGTTAATTTATTTATTAGGATAATTAATATTTGTATTAAGGGATATTGCTTATTTCGTTGTATGCTTTTTATATGTAATGCATTTTTAACTGAATTTTTTTTCCGTTGTTGTTTGTTTCTTTTTCCATAAAATTGTTCTGCAGAGTAAACTTCTGTGCAGTTTTCAAATTTAATGTTTGATGTTCTCTCTAGGCATTTTTCTGGTACACTTAAAAGCCAGACGAAGGCTGGCCGCGCAGCGGCTAGTAGTATCTATATAAAATGGGCAATTATTATGCTTCTGAACTGTAACTTTTTAGAATTATAATAAAATCTGGAAACGTATAAAAATTTTCACTCCTCATTTTTCATTAAATTTATGTTAATGATAATAGATAACAGATATATAGTTATGCATATTTACAAGCTTTAATTTATGAGTAAATTTTTATATTTTTTATTAAGAAAATAATATGAATTTACAGGAATATGAGAGTTACATATTTTTAAATTTCTGATAACTATAATTTTTCTCCTTGCAGGAACAATTTCTCCGAAAGCATTCGTAATAATAATAATAATAATAATAATAATAAAAAAAATGTTCGGCTGTATAAACCTTAACTGAGTTTGGTTAAAATCTATATATGTGCAGTTCAGTAGCTTAAAATTTTGTGAAACAAATGAATAATCTAAGTTAATGTTTCAAAAGTTATCCAATTTACTGTTTTCGAGAGATAATCAAGATATGATTGGGATGATTTGATGAACACCACGCATGCGCACTTTAGCCGAACGGCGCGCGTTTTCGCCTCTCTCACGTGACACTGAGTTGAGATTATAGAAGAGAAATTACGATAATGATGTTGCACGCTGTATGCCAGCGGAATGTTATGTTACTACTTTATGTAAACTATATTTAATTTTGTTCCTGTTATAATAAAGTGTTGGTTGTATTAAAGCGTATTCTAGATGAAAATGCCCACATCACGTCAAGTTCATATTAAATAATATATCTAGAACCCACCTCACGACGGATATACCATATGCTTTTGTGCGGGATTGCCGCTAAACTAAACAAACTACTATTATCGATCCAGCAATCATGAGTAACGAATATACGAGCCAGTTTCCCTTAGAAAGTCCTCCACGAAGGCATCCCTCACCTTAGATAAGGTAGCTCTCGTATTCTTTGCCGTAATCACATAAACCAAACCAAACCATCCAGCAATACGGCTTCCTGCGTGGAAGTATCCTGGTTTTCGATTTATACGCAACTGTCGTTTGCGAATGTACCACTAAATCGGCACAATTCCCACAACTAGAGGGGCTCCGCGTTTCAGAGAGGCCCTCATCATGCATAAATATTAATTGATAAGCTGAATTTCCCGCTGAAAAAAAATACTTCTCTATTTAAAAATTTTGAAATCTTGCATCAACTGAAATTCCAGTTCAGCAATGGATCAATCGCAATGTGATAAAACCTGAATCTTGTAACAGAATTAGCGCATTGCTATAGTTGAATGCAGAAATCGTAGAAAAATAATAATGCAGAAATCGTGGATTACTTTTCTTTGGCAAAAAAGTTATGATTTTAAGATTGCATCGCCGTTCCGCCATTCTTCCAAATATTATGGAAAGCGCGTTCCCAGACACTATTTTCTTTACCGCTGCCGAGCTGAAAGATTCCTGGAAATCCATCGGCTGCTGCTGCAATACCAGTATCAGGATAGAAAAGCCTCTTTAAAGT
The DNA here is from genome assembly GCA_000611955.2 of Stegodyphus mimosarum. Taxonomy (NCBI): domain Eukaryota; kingdom Metazoa; phylum Arthropoda; class Arachnida; order Araneae; family Eresidae; genus Stegodyphus; species Stegodyphus mimosarum. The sequence goes on along the minus strand of KK113593.1, from coordinate 277,979 downwards.
ATTTTACCTTGATAACACCTACAAAAGTCGAACAATGAAATCATAATTTCTGCTTTATTAAGTTACCCAAATTCAATGCGTAAATGTCTTGGAAAATTTGATTTTGTAAATTAAAATTCTGTATGTGGGAGATTTGAAAGATGAACCCCATTCTTTTTTTTTTTTTTTTTTTTTTTTTTTGCAGGAAGAGGTATGTAGTTAGTGCAATGAAACATGACAGTTCCTGCTAGTGTAATTAATAAAAAAACATTTCTAAGTCCATATGAACTATGATTTTGTGCGACAGAATTTATCTCTGACTAGACTATCGTCTGCATTAAAAATAAAACATAATGATAAAACTTTATCACAACGTACAGATTGAAAGCGCCTTCTTATTTATTTAAAAAATTTTATTTAACATCACATCCGAAATAAGTTCTGGAAACAGCATAAGGTAACAAGTTTTAGTCATATTTAGAACTTCGCAAAATTTAAGAAAAAAATGAATGCTTTAAAACATGTTAGTTTAAGATTTAAATCAAATGGGGGGGGGGACAAATTATAGCAATCCATGAGTCTCTACAGTATAATTAAACTCTGTTTTCATTACATGCAGAAATGGAATTACTACATAATAATATTTTTTGGAAATTACAAAAAAATTAAAGAAAATCATATTTACAGCGATATTTTACATTAAATTAAAAAAAAAGCTATTGAAAAACGAGTGTATAAAAATAGGGAAGAACCTTAATAAACCTAAACTAATAAGTGTGCATGCACTTGTGCGTTATAATCCAAACATAATAAATGATAAAATAGTAACTATTGAATCACTGGAGATTCTCACAAAAGACCTTGAAATGTCTATTACTAGAGTCTATAAAAGAGCTGCTCTTCATTACAGAACTCTACTCTGTCTTCATTACGACTTCTCTGAAAATACGACGGGGAGTAAAGCTCAGAACATGATACACAACTGCCAAGTTAAATTACCGACTCCGATAACAAACTCCCACAGATAAAAGACAAAGATGCTACCGCGCAGGTTCACACAGCACCGAGAATGGCACTTCCGGTTCCTTTGCCCCGCCTACATGCGCAGATACCGAATTTCGTGCTTTTCTTCTGCGTGGAAGTGGAATAGTTCCTTTTGGTGCACTTTCATACTCTCAGTTGAGGGTTGATGTTAGGAAGAACGAGGTGTGAGTTGCATGCTTGTCTTTGAGTAATCGAGTGAGGAATATTCGTCGGATTATAATCTTCATGAAATGGGATACATACCAGTTCTTGCCTTTCGATATTGATTTTTCATTATTAAAGTACTCGAGCTATGGATATTTTACTGTGTGATTTTTATTGAAAAAAGTGTGAAAATTATTCTGATTTTACCGGTTTTCTTTCCTGTGTACGTTACTGAGACGCAAGTCGGAACAGGTGAGTAAAACGTTTTGAATTTTTTGCTGTTATTCCACCTGTCATCCTGCTTTTTCCCTGTACAATTGAACTGGAGAAGTAATGTAGAGCAAAGCCATCGTATTTTTTATATTTTACATACATATATATATATATATATATATATATTTAAAGTTCTCTTGTTTTCACGAGTTTCTTTTAATGTATGCATAGAAAGCATTTTTAAGAATTAGTATTGGCAACAAAATTTTCTTTTTTAGTGTAATTTGCAAATTTTAATTTTACAGCAATGCAAAGTTTATAAATTCTCGATCAGAATTTAATCCGTTGTGCGACAGCTACCAGATCTGTAACAGTTGCGTTAATACCAATGGATATTGATAAAATTAAATTATAATGAAGCTACTAAATTCGAATTTTGCTTTAGCCCTCGAAAATATTGTCATATAATAGCTGAAGTAAATTTCGGCAATAGTATTGGATTAGCAGTAAACACATACCTAAATTTTATATGAGTTGACGTATTTTTCACATTTTAAGTGACATCTCGGCACTTTTAAAATTCTGTATCTGTTTAGAAAATCCTATTAGTTGATTGTAATATTTAAGAAATTCCGTGAACAAAAGAAGTTAAAGGCTTTAGCATTCTGAGTAATTATAATTTTAATTTAGTATTATATACATAATATATAAAGTATTGAGAAGCCGTGATTCATTTTCATTTATGATAAAACAGTGTCAATTTTCGTATTCTTTTAATGTTAATGCTTTGGTATATTTTAAAAATAAAATACGTCTTTGACACTATTCCATAATTAGGCGATTTACTTGCAATCTGAAGAATTAATTCGTTTGATGGAATTTAATTTTTTTAAAAATCATATCGATGCCATTGCTATTTCTGTTAAAAGTGATCTGTCTTATTGGACGGATTTTTTAAAATATAATGATCAAGAATTCACCTAAGTAAATGTATAAAATCAGCTTCTCATTGGATTTTGTTTGGAAATATTATCTTGAAGAAGGGCGATCTGCAGTTTGATTTAATGATCAAGAATAATTCACCTAAGTAAATGTATAAAATCAGATTCTCATTGGATTTTGTTTGGAAATATTATCTTGAAGAAGGGCGATCTGCAGTCTGATTACTTCAGATTCTAGTTTAACACATCAGAAAGATTTAGTTTTAAATCAATTTATTTTTCCATTACATATTTGTTAGGAGAATTCTGGTTAATTCCTAGTTGATGGTCGCCAAAATAAAATGTAAACTAAATATTATTGCTGTTCGTTAAGGAATAATGATTATTTTCTATCAAATATTTATTGTTAATGTCGCAGTCGAAATTACGATTTTCTCCGCAACGTACATTATTTTAAAATATCTATCAAGTAAAGAAATCACTAGCGAAAACAAGCATATAGAATAGTGCCCACCTTGGTGTAAGGATCTTAAGTTTGACTAACGTTTATTATCTTTTAAATCTTTACTATCATCTCTTATTTTTCACTTCCGGCCAGAATAAATGTGCGTGACTATATTTATGCAAATTGTATTTGCTAACGCTTAAGCATTTAAGTTGTGGCTTTTTGCCAAGAGCAGAGTTAGAAGGGGAGAGAGTGAGCAGTCTTGCCACTAAACTTCACGCGAGCTTGCTGTCCGCCTGTAGGCCAGACAGAGGTTTTAGACCTCTCGAAAGTTTAAGACGTATTGTAGTTTTCCGCAGTTTGCGTACTACATACGTAGTAATTTAAAAAGCCAGTCTTAGTGTTAGTCATCTGTGTAAAATATTAAAAGTTAGCTCTTATTTAAATTTTAGTTAGTTAGTAGTCATATTTTTACGTTCAGACCACAAGTGGTTGGTCTTTGTATCTCGAAGTGCGGGAGCGCCTGTGATATCGTGGAAAATAAAGGGTAATTTAATCCTTCTCATCTTGTCGTCTTTTCTACACTTCATAGGACATAGTTTGTAGTCAAACTCACTGTCTAGTCAGGACACGTCATGTTCGCGAAGCAGATGAGAAGAAATGCAAGTCCTGCCAATGTTTACTGTTGGAACCGACATTTTCCACGAAGAATAAGTTGCAAATGAAGCGTATGTAAATATAACAAACTTGAATTGATAAATTTGGTATAGGAAGATATTATCAATATTAGTAAACTGATTTCATATATTGTTAATGCAAAAATGTGAAGTTTTTGCTTTCTCTTTAATGAATAAGAAATCAGAGTTTTTCTAAGTTCAGGAGCACTGGGAGCATCATTACTGCTGCGCCTGGAAATATTTGTAAAGTAAATAATAATAAAAAAAATATGACCAGTGAGAAGGTTGCTAATAAATACAGGGAGATAGAAGCTGAGCTGAGAAAAATTTCACGGGAAAAGCTGTTTAAGTGGGGGGTAGGGGAGAAGTCAGATACTTTGATCACTGATAGCCGTTATCTCCTGCTAACACTTTTATAGCTGCAGTGGGAAAAGATCGATTAAAAAAAAGTGCAATTCTGAGGAGCGACCTGTAGCCTGAGAACGTACATGACAGGTTCCGAAGACGGACCATTTTCATCGTCTGTCTGCCCTACAATTAAATCATATCCGTCAGGAAAGTTGCATGTTTGTGCATGCAGTCGTGATTACTGTGGAAATATAGCGCTTAGCTTGTTTCAGTGGCTCTATTTGGTACTTACGTTTTATCACAACTACTTCTGTAAAGTTTCAGAAAACGCCACACCGTGCCCAACACACGCACAGCTGTCTTTTAGGCAACCATGCGCATGACAGTTCTTCAGCTTTCAACATGGCCATTTTCGTCTCCCCCCCCCCCTTGTATTCTAAATGCCAACGGTTTTTATCGACAAATCGTGATATTTTTAGCACGGTAAGGCTATTAATTTCGTTTTGGCATTTTGCGTTGGTTTACTATAAACGGTGTTTCACTTTTCAAATTGTTGCCACCAAATATTAGAGCCCTGTAGTATATTTAAAGAAATTAAATAATGAAGAATGTGCATGAATGTATAAATGTTTCTCGCGCTGCGAAAAGAAAACCGTGCCTAGAGACATCAAATTTTGAATAACGTAGTCCTCAATTTAAATATGGGCATGAGGAAGCCGAAATTTGTTTGATTATCTATTTCATATTTTTTTTAAACTTGAACGAATTTTGGAGTAACAAACTCAAAGATTTCAAAGCCAGCAAAGGCAACACTGTACGAAAAAAAAAAGAATTTTTTTTTTTAATCTCCAGCGCATGAGACTGTGTATCGGAAATTGTAAAGATATGCTCTTTTTAAAATTATTTTGTGATATTGCTGTTGACTTGAATTTTATGGTTTAAGGGCGAAGGACATGATATTTAATAAAATAGGTAACGCACAAAATATTATAAAAGCACTCTTTTGGGAGTAATATAAATTCTGAAAGCTTTCAGATTTTTTTTAACATTGTTTTTAGCCCAAAGAGCGTTAACCCAGCAGGGCTATTAATTTTGTTTTGGCATTTTGCGTTTAGTCGCTATAAACGACGAATCACCTTTTAAATTGTTGCCACCAAATATTACTGCCCTGGATTATATTTAAAGAAATTAAAGTAATGAAGAATCAGCATAAATGTGTGTATGTTTCTCGCATTGTGATAAAACAGCGGTACTAAGAGCCATCCAATTTTGAATAACGTACGTCTCCACCCGAATATGGGCATCTGGAAGCCCAAATTTGGAATTCCTTTTATTATCTATTTCATGTTTTGTAAAGCATTTATGAGGTTTTGATTAAGAAACTCAATGATTTCAAAGCGAGCAATGGCAACACTGTAAGGGGGGGGGGGTTTATCTCCAGCGCGCGAGCCTATGTATTGGAAATTCTAAAGATATGCTCTTTTAAATGTTTTGTGATATTGCTGTTGAATTTCATTTTATGGTTTAAGTGAATTTTATGGTTTAAGTGCAAAGAACATGATATTTAATAAATAAAGATAACACACAAAACGTTATAAAAAAAAACTTAATTTGAAAGCTTTAATTTTTTTCCTTTAATTTGTCGTAAATTCAATTTTAAAAAAATCCTTGTAGGACTGAAAAAACTGCGATAAAATTTTTGGCAAAATACAGTATTTTGCTGCAAAGTCGCTAAAGGAAACAATTGTTTTGAATCTCTTAGAAAACCAAAAGAATGTACAGATGGCCTCATGTAAGTACGTTTATGGATTGTTTTTAGGATAAATACCTAGTTAAAACGTAAAATATGCATGCAATAATATGTTTGTGCGTAATAAATAATTATTTAATTTATAAGACATCATTCTTTTTCTTCCATGAAATTCGCCAAATTGCGCAAGGCGATTGCGTAATGCGTAAATACCTGCATTTTCACATCGGCCAGAAGTTGCCTATTATTTCGCGTACGCTTTAAATTTCAAACGACAGTCAGATCGTTACGAACCGCGGATAACTGAAACCTCGGGATCAGGGTTATGGCTGCAATGAAACCCGTGGATTGATCAATGACGGAGAGAGTAAGGATGAAGTTTGAATAATATAAAGCCGTATTAATAAATACATTTGTGCTAACGCTCTTATGCTATGGACCCTCATGTTATATTGTGGGGAAAAAAAAACGAACAATTTTAGCTGGCAAAAACTTTTAATTAACATGTTATTAAAATAGAAAAGTGTGATGTGAATAACATTGCACGACTTCTTCGTACGGCCTATTAAACTGTATACATTTTTTACTACACTTTATGTAAACTTATTTCCTAAAGTCATTCTAACTTAATTAACCGACTCTCAATGCAAGCTGATGGTATTGCCGATTGCAATAAAAAGGGAGGTGCACAATTAGATATTATAAAAATTCCAAATACATTTCAACGTTCTATGACTAATCATTTTTGAGTTACGCGATGTACCATATACGTGCAGATGTAACGAAAAAATGTTTACGATTTGTTTTGTGAAAAACACAGCCTCTTATTCTGTCCTGCTGTACAGACGTTATCACGTACAAAAATAGTCAAAATGGATTCGGGAACGGTCAGAATGAATAGAAATGTTTCGCCATTGAAATACTTCCTTTACTTCGTACAAGGAAGTAAAAATGAACTGTAGCACATAAACAAATTGGGATTTTCTACTGTGTTAATTGCTGCCAATACACAGAGAGAAAAAATAGCAGATAAATTATTGCCGCAGTTTAATATAAACTGGCTTGCAGCCGCGATTGATGATACGGAACAGACATGTACTGGTCATACCTGATGTATATGATAAAATTCTGTATTGCTGTATATTGCTGTAGAATTTTACAATTTTTTAAAAATATTTTTTTATGGCAGATAATGGTTTATGCTAAGAGAATTTGAAACTGTGTGTCGAGGATATAGAATATCTGGCATTAGAAGCGTCTTGCAACAAATGTTATTACTGTTTACTCTGAAGATGTAAACAGTAATAACATTTGTTGCAAGATATTGATGGGAAGTAGAGCTACTTTTGATTCCCTCTTTTGTGCTAACAAGCAAAGCTTTTTTATAGTATGAAAGATAAATGAAAAATTCAAAACTTTGTGCATTCGTTCGAATATACTTTGTGTTTGGATGCTGTATGAGCGAAATGAAAAGATTTCTTTTAGGTTCTGATCTGAAAATTTTAGGAATTGGCACGTGATGAGTTTGTGCAATTCATTGTGCATAGTGATGTATATTATATATGACGGTGACACATACACAGAGCTGGCGCAAGCATTTTGCCGACGTGTGGAATCTCCGTGGCTCCTGACGTCTGGTGATCAGTGCCTGCCTAAATTCTAATTTTTTTTCTACTCTTAAATTCTGCTGCTCAGTATCTACCGCAAATTCTAAAAATTTTGAAATTCCTAAATTTTATTGCTCGATATTTCTCAAAATTTCAGAAATTTTACCTCCTGTAAATTCTGCTGCCCACTGCTACCGCACCAGTACTGCAACCGGCTCTGGCGCCGGCACTGTGCACGTTATATAGATCATAAATAGTATAGTTGTTGACCATCGAAAAATAGCAAAATCTTAAATGATTTACTCATTTAAATGCATCGTTTTGTTATAGTGATGAAGAAAGTCGTGTTTCTTTTTGGAAGATGATAGATGCTTTATTGTGTAAACTGGAAAATAACGTGACTGATTTGACGGAATGCATATCTTCCCTCCTCTCCATTTTAAAAAAAGAAACCTTTATCAGTTGTCTAAAGATAAAAATTTATTTTCGGATTTGAAATAGCTTTTGAAAGAGTAGATTGATTGCAAATGTCAGTTTTGAACACTTTTCCTGGAGTAGGTCAATTACAAAATAATTTTGAATCATTATTGGTACCTCTTAAGCCGATAGACAGGTACGTTTGAAACGCGCTGTTGCATGGGTTAAAGGGCTTCACGTATGGTTGATCGCGTATGTATTTGATGGCTTATATTAAATACTAAATTTCTGTTATTATCCTTACTTGTTCGATCTGGCTTTCTCTAGTACATGTCTACAAAGCTTATCTTGAATAGCTTTATTGTAATTCGTTTGTTCTTTTGTATTTTGATTCAGTTACGAAATCATATCCGCAGTGAAATTTCGTTATTCTTTTTTTATTCTGATTTCTTTCTATCTCCTTTCTATACAAACGATCCTCCTTTCTATACAAACGAAAATGTGGAACACTATGGTGAATTTTAATTTGTGTTTAAAATAAAAAATAGTTTTGCATCATTTGCTGATAAAAGTCGTAGTATTCTGGGATATACCGTGGCTATATTAGAAAAGTGATAAACAGTGCTCTTTTGCAATGTGAATGGTAGATGAAAGATCTCGTGCTCTGAGGAGTTGGCAACAACTTTTGATCTTGCTCTTGCAAAATGAAAATTTGAATGCCTGTTTACTTGTGAATAGCTAAAAATTAAGTATCATAATATCAATCTATATTTAAAATTTTTATCATTGAAAGTGAAGGAATCAAGTTTAAAATTTCTGTTAATTCGTTGACGAAATTTTAATTTAATTTTCATTAACTATTTAACCCTACGTAATTTTCACGGAAAACAAAATCGGCACTAGCCCCGTAATGCTTTAAAATTTCTATCTTCCATTTCCGTTCTCTTTAAAGTAATTAGTATTATGATTACTATTTAGTGTCTTGAAAAATATATAGAATTTCAAAAATAATCGAAACGTATACTATTATAACAATAACAATTTAAGAGCGTTTTTACGCATATAGAAATCCAGGTTGTATCCATTATCCATTAAGATGATGGATTAATGAAATCCATTAAGTGTTTAAAATCATGAAGAAAGGTTTATCTACATGAGCTAATAATATTGCATTGCAGAAGGATAAGCCCTTCCTTCATTCGCAGATTATTTGCGTTTGGCGAGTTTAATTAGGGGCAAGCCAGTTTTTGCAATATTTTAAGCTTTGCAGAACGATTCGCAATTTTTTTGGGGAAAAATTGTTTCGGTTATCTTCTATTGAGCGTTGATAGCGATGTGTAGGTTTAAAATATTTGACCTCAGTATATGTAATCCCTGCTTTAGGTGTACTTTATTATCTTAGTTATCAAACCTTTGAATCTGATATGCAGTATTTTAAAGAATTAAGAAGCAAATGCATTTATATTGTTTGTTTATTGTTACGTTTATAAGTAAAAAATATCTTTTATATTTTATACAGTGTAGAAATTGCGTACTTAGAAATTTAAGCCTGTTAATGTTCTTTATATCACACTAGCATACCTCTGAAACTTAACATTCGGCAAAACGAAGGACGAATTCATCTTTAAAATTTAATTAATCTGTAATTGCTTATCAAACTGAACAATTAAAAGCATCTAATGTACTTTTTAAGGATTTCAGTAGTTTTATTTTGAGTGATATATCTAATTTAGAAAATTTAAAATGCATTTTATTAATGATGTATGTAACTAATAATTGTGAACGTTTGCAGCATAGTTGTAATTACGTACCAGAATTCTTATTCTGTCTCTCTGACTTCTCTTTTTTCTCTCCTTTCTCTTTTAATTATTTTTTGCATTCTGAAATTAGAGCGTCCTTATTCTTAGACTGCATCATTTCTTTATTAATTACTTCAGTCTGTTTTCCAGATCTTAGTTATCATAATGTTTCCCATGGCACTCATTTTAAATTAGTAAATATGTAAAAATAAAAAAGTAAGATAAATTCTGTACTTATTTGTTAAAAGAAATTAATATTTATACTACTGGGTGTATAGAAGGCATATAAACTGGGGTTCAGGCATTAAATATCAACCTGTAGTCCAGTAATCTAGGTGGTGTGGAGGGAGGGGGAAGAATGAATGTGGTAATGAATAGCGTGAAGGCTTCGCGATGATATTGTCTGTGTTCTTCGGAGAGGAGGGGGAAAAATTAGAAAGGGGAAAAAAAAAGAGGTAATCTGGATTATTTTGTGTAAAAAAAGGGCTGTACCTCATTTTTGTTTGAATTTGTTAATAGAATGCATTAATTTTTAATAATTAATAAATAGTGAAGAACGTATTTATGTAATCAGCTGGAGTACGTATCTGGTAATCGTAGCCTATAGAAAAAATGAAACTTTCATTGTTGCTTTCAGTTCTTTACACTGTGTAATTATTTGCATTTATATTTATATTATTATTACATTTCTTAGTTAAAACCGTGGTGGTTTGCTAAATTTTCGCATTTAATGTCGAGAGTGTTTCTTGTTTTTCGAATACTTACGTAACAGTTTTGCAGTTCTCCGTGTGACCTATTTAAGAGTTTTCTTTGAGCCAGTCTACTGTTCTATGAACAAATTTTTCTAAATAACTGCTATAGAATCAATGCGTCAAATGGATGCGTTTCTTAAATTAATGATCGCAGGGATTATTTTTGATTGAATATTTTGTAACTGTAAAAAGCGTTAGAAAGAGTATAACTTCTATGCAGGAAACTTTTTCCAAGAGAAGCACTGATGATTCCAGACGATTTTAGGTTTCTGTCCTAAGATGATGAGTATTGATGAGGGCGGTTATTTATTTACATAGCGGTCTTATCCTTGGCATCAGTTAAAATCTTATAATTGAAGTTCTGAAATATTACAGATGAATGATCTTTTAAAATGCGGAACAAATCTTTTTTACTTACTTGAAATATTTATTCAATGAAGTCTGCGTACTTAATTTTGCTACTCCGCTATTAATCACTTTCCTTTCTGAAATGGTTTAAACTTCATGAAATAAATCGACTTTCTGTTCCACAGATTATGGCCATAGTTTTAATTTGTAGAATGTAGGCTAGACGTTCAGTCAAGAGAATAGTTGGGATTTCTTTTATTTGCAGCTGAATTTTTCTCTTCTTAGAAGATTTCAAAGTTCTTTAGAAGTCTCTCCTAGTCGGTCTGTCACGTTCATACATACATTAAATTTTCAATTAAGAAATGAGCATGTAAATTTGCATTAACATTATAACTAACAAATATGAACCCTCTTTGACATCATTTGAATGTTTATGATATGTTACATCTTCACAGACAGAAAATTTATTAAAAAAAATTAGTGTGAACAGCTTAGGAATGGGATGAGTCATTTTTTAAAAGTTTTGTGTCACATAACTGCCGTATCAAATCTGTTTAGCAGCATAAAAGCAGTTTTATTGTTTTAACAAGAATCTGAAGTATAAATCCTTGATTTGCTTAGTCCGTAAATTTTTTTTTTATTTTGACCCTAAAATAAGACATTTTGGGGACTGTTTTAATGCATATTTCTTGGTCTCAGGTGGGTTAGCGAATAGTCATCTTAAGAGAGTAATGTTGTAGAGGTTATTTTAAGTTTCTAACAATTTTTTTTTTAATTTTTAAACGTGCTTTACCGTCTGTTCTCGTTTTCCATCTACTATTCCCTACCAGAGTAAGCTTTTAATATCGCGGTGCATGTAAATGAGGTAGAAAGAGTATTTAAAGGAAAGTTTCGTTTACTTCAGCAGAACAGCTTAAAAGTCCTTAGTGGCGCGTGTTTGCCGGAGGTTACTTCTCTGTTTAAAGCTAGCAAATCTCGGCTGTATTGAACATGCCTGCTGATTTTCGCCGGTTAATTAAATTCAGTGCCAACTACGTTAGGTAATTTTGTGCAGCTTCGGCTAAGTTCAGTTTAGTTTGACATTAGATTAGTTTCATATTTTCTTGAATTCAAGCTTAAGTGGAGGCTTTTCTGTAAGCTCGAGAAAGAGCCCATCTGTGATCTTAGTTTGAGATAATAAAGGGTGTGTAACCCTTCTCTGGACTTTTCATTTACACACTTGGATTCAGCGATAAGTTGCTACATAGTTAAACAAGTTTTCTACTAAATTAAGCCTAGATAAAATACTTAAAAACATTACAGTGTTAATAATACAGTACCGATCTTCGTTCATGTTCGCCGAAATACTGGTTACTTTCTGAGGTGATCACCATGAGAGAGTCATTGTATTTTAATTAGAGATTTTGATAAGAGCTGTTACTAGAAAAGGGTCTTTGAAAGTCGTGGATGTAGTAATAATAGTTACGATGGTGGAATAGCACTGAATGATAAATATTCAGAAATTTACGTGGAAAAATATACTACGTGCTATTTTTAATCCTTTGATACCGTCAATTTAAATGGTCGATTTTCTTATAATTTAAATAAATTAATGTTCAAAATCTTTTATAGCTCAGAAAATAAAGAATACGTAATTTGGAAAGTGCAGTATTTTTTGGAATTATGTCAATAATAGGCAATATATCAAAACTTTCATTTTAATGTCAAAGAAGGTGAATATCTTGGAAAGCATCAAATGACCTACTATCTTTGATTGCAAAATAAATGCACTTAATGGTCTCTTATTGGCACCTTATATTGGTCTAAATAGAAAGAAATTAAGGGTTGATCCTCCATCTCAAATCCCTTTTTTTTAAGCTTGAATAAGCAAAGCTTAGATGCCGTCTTCTTTTGAAGCAAAATAGAAAAAAAGGTGGTTATTATGTGGTTGCAGAGAGATACTCCAGTTTGCAGCAGAACAATGGCCAATGTTTTGGTCTTCTGTTGTGTGAATGAAATGGGAAGCATCGCCAGACGTATTAGATTTTTGATTACCTTTTCTTTTTAAGTCTGTTGGAAAGATTTTTGGTAAATCTTTCCCGTGTCTGTAGAGTTAAGGTAAGATATAGTTTGTTAGGGGTTGAGCGGCTGTGATATGTTATCACCAATTTTAAATTGGAAAGGAAAAAAAAATAATTACCTAGAGATTTGAAACAAAAGAGCAAATCTTTTAGACTGACAACTATGATTCCTCAGGAAGAAAGCTACGAATTATGCAAGAAAATTGAAGAACACAGTTTCATGATAACAACTCTCTTTGCAAAAACAGTTTCTTTGATCTCATATTCTAATTCAGAAATGTTGGTACAGCACCGAATGATCGAGTGACCGCATTCAGAAGGGAATTAGGTTGAGATTAACTAAAAAAAAATTAGGAACCTTCCATATGAATCCCGAAATTGGTTCTCTTGTAGAGCATTTCTAAAACGACTATTCTTTATTAACTTAACAAAGAACGCAATTCTGATTTCTTTATGTTAATCTTTTAAGAGTTTTTTGTAGAATCCTTTTTATTCGAGATAACGGGGATAGAGGCATTTCGGATAAACTTCGGTCAGTCAGATTAATTTTAAAAAAGAGAATTCGTTTTTGAGACAGCTCTTGATTGGAAATGCTACTAAAAATGTTTTGTGGTGGATTTTTGTCTACTACCGTGATAAGAACTAATGCAGTCAATGATTTCTGGCTCATGTAGAGATACGGCAAGGCCTAACAGAAGTTGGTGTCATGCAACTTTTAAATGAGTTTTCTTCTCGAATCATTAATCTCGAATATCGGAGGCTCGCTGGTGAAACATTCAGTTGACTGCCGAATTTCTCTAATCTCAATCTCGGTAATTTTATTCTCTATTGATACGTTAAGATGCTGTTATACTGCTTCAGTCTATGAGACCTGTAAAGAAACTCAAAACTTCCATCGTAAATGGATCATAAAGCTGTTCACGATATCACCTATACGACAAAAGACAAAAGTGGTCAAATGAGGCCCTATTGACTGCTTAATTCGGCCCGTTATGAATTCCTTTGCAACAACGTGTTCACCGCTTTCCTACCCTATTTTGTACGCAAACTACCTAAATCAGTAGCTCGAACGTGCATCTACATAACTGTACTTAGCAATCAACTTGAGAACACTAGCTATTCTTACTTTCTAGTTGAGAACACTAGAAAGCATGTGCATCCGCTGAAGAATAAAGTCTTATCATATCTGTCAGCTTTCATTTGGAAATGAAACAATCACTTTTAAATATTGTTGAGATAAAGATTGATCAGAAAAGGAAGCTTAGGGAAAAAACTCCTTTAAATTCTTATTTGAAAATGGAAAGAACTCCTTTAAATTCTTATTTGAAAATGACACAGTATACATGTTAATCATTTGTTGACAGTAAGAACAGATCCTGTCCTTGGCATATTTGCAATTTTTTTAAATTAATTTTTTAATAGTATTCTTTTAAAGAATTCTACTCGTGTTTTCTCCATCGCGTCCAGCAAACAATAGGGACATCGTAAGAGAGCGTCACGACCCTGCCTGTATGATACATTAAAAGACGTTTTTGGCACGGCCGATTGAAAGAATTTGCTCATTTCTAGTCTGCGATATTTTTCAGCATCCTGTTTTACGAAACATCTGAGTGTCTATCTATGCACGCATTGCATATCTTCCTTTTCTCTTGTTACTTTGCTTTTAAAACAGCGTAAATATATTCGAGTGCCATCTTTTTAGGTTTTTTGAGGTGATGTTTTAATATTATGTAAGATGAAGTATAGCAAGAATATGAATTATATGTTGTAATAACGCATAAATTATATTTTATCCATTTTCATATGTTGTAATAACAATATATCGAAGTTCTGTATGGTAAAAAAACTTTTTTATTGTAATTTATGAGGAGAAGTATTATAATGTGGCATTTTGTTTTATTTAATTACCAATTCTGCAAGACAAATAAAATGAAAAATTTATTTTTCAGGAAAAAAAAAATTAGCTTTCTCTTCTTTTCAGACCATAACAACGAACCAATTTGCCTGGATGTCAAAGGCCATTTAGCGCACTTACTTTTTTAAATTATTAGCTTGAAACGTGGTCTCTTTTAGTGTTGCTAAAAAATAATCTCATATAATACTTCAATTTCTATTCAGCTGTATGAATTAAAATGGCAAGATATGGAAATGGTAAGAGGAAACTTGTCATCTGTTCTATGGCCTCTTCACTGAAATAAGTAAAAACAAGAAAAGCCTCTGTAAAGGAAAAAAGTAAAATAAACGCAAAAGACGAAATACGAAGATTAGAGTTTTAAGACAGAAGGCAGACGACCTTCTTCAATGCGAATATTTTTCTGAGAATTTCTTGGACTATTATGACTAAAAAAAAAGGGAAAATAGGTACTAATATATAGTGCTCCAAAACCGGTTGCGGAATCCACTCGGTACTTAATCGGAGATAATTATATTTATTATTACGCACCACCAGTTGTATATTTCCCACTTTTTCCCTTTACAGATTGGGAAATTTGCGCCGTTAACAGTTAGTTTGGGCTTGGCTTATTATTCTTTTCTGCTGTCTTTCAAACAATGGAATTTTTAAAAATTTTTTCTTTTAAATTATTATATTTTTACTGAAATTTTAGAGGCTTGTTTAAAGTTATGGTGTTGGTATTTGTTCGTTGCTTTTGCAGTTTAGCATCCGAGAGGTTAAGGATTATATTAACATATTTTTTAAGTTTTCGAGAAATTAATAGCCTCAAATGCGAGGCCTTTTTTAGATATAGTGATGAATGTCATGTATTGTACTCATCTCCCTCTTAAAAAAAAAAAAAAAAAACCTCAACGATCGAGTATGTTATGTATTGGGCATTTGTCGAGGAGTAATCCAAACCTAAGGAAATGCTCACTCAATCACTTAGTCGTCATTATTGTGATAGTCTTAAGGTCTAAACGGTTTAAGCCTTAGCTGAGGAGCCGTTCGCAAGTGTGAAGTTTAAGCTGCACATGCGTGAATGTGCAACTGTCTCATCGAAATTGCTGACCGAATGTCAGTTCGTGTTTGCTTCTCTGTGGTTTGTAATTATTTCTGTTAGGCTGGCATAAAATTTAACAGTTAAAACTTCCGCGTCCAAGGTCTGATTGCCTAACAGCAAAGTTTAGTTTATGTCACATGTGACTCGCAGACTTCGAATGAATACACCATAACAGTCATTTAACTGTATCATCGGAGAGAGCGTTGCTGAGGATGCGCAGTGAGAGTGGGTAACCGAATTGCACCCGTAGAAGAAAGAGGAATACTACATAAAACAACGAAGCCTCATGTGGAAGTCAAACTCGTAACTTTATTCAGGATCTTGATAAACAATCCCAAAACGTGCTCAGTTTTGGAAAGTCACTGTTTTAAATGAGTTTTACATGTTTTTATATTTATTATTGAAAAACGGATTTCGGAAGTGAATATTTGCGCTTTTATTGAGGATTTCAAATTTTTTGTTTTTTCCCCTCTTATGGAAGATTTATTTAGTAATACGGTTATTACATTTATGCATTTTAAGAAGAAATCATGTGTTGTATATCAATATCAATATTCATACTGAAATAAAAAATTCACATTGCTTCATGCTGAAATTCATGCTTCACTTTGAAATAAAAAATTAAAATCAGGAAACACAGTTGAATCTAATTTTGTAATATTATATTTTGTCATATTTAATTCTCTTAAAAATGTCGTATGGAGTATTTACACAGGAACAACGCGCGCGCACATACACTTATATTGCATTCTAGTTTCTTTGCCACCATGTTGTGCATTCGCCGAAGCATTAAAATGTTGGAAGCTTAGTGTCTTCTTCCTATTTGATATGCAGAAGTGCTGTTTCGATGGCATTTGTACTATTTTATGTGGGAAATCGTGCAGGAGTTGCGTGCTTTCAGTGTGGTGTTTACAGGAAAGCTTTTATTGCATCACAAGAAAGGAGAGCATTACATTGGTTCTCCTCTGATAAGGCTTAACTTTGAATAATCAGGATCTCATTGCCATTTTTACATTGCATGCGATCGTATTCTTTTACTCCCAAAATAGTGCTGATGAATTTAAAAGTAGTTGAAGTTAAATTCCACTACTCTTTAATGCACTGAATTTTTAGAAGGACTTTTTATTTGTGCATGATTTCTGATCCTGTAGAGTGAAGGATAAAAGTAATAAATATTTTCTCAAATTCTTCTGTATAAAATAATTTAAAAGTTTTATATTCATTAATATTTTCATATTAAACTTTATATTCAGTAATTTTTTATATCAATTGTACAATCAAAGTAATGATAGGCACCCTGAAAAATAAGTCATTTTCTTTTAATATTCAAAATTCGAAATGCTGCTTTCTGATTTATATCTAAAAAAGATGCATACAAAGATTCATATTAAAAATATGTAGTCACGAGTAGTCTTATTAGTGTTTCTGGTTAACGTTTAATGGTGGATTAACCCTTAAGATGATTTTTAGTTGCTTAGGAACTACTGCAAAGGAAAAGCACAGTTTATTTTAACTTGCCCTTAAATTTCAAAATGAAAAAGTAACTGGCAACTTTTCTTAAGTAAAGAATATTTTTCTATGCAATTAGTTTCCTTTGGGGGGGGGGATTTTTCCTTTTTAAATAACTATGAACTGTACTGAAATTCAGTGCAGTAGGTCAGTGATGAACAGAGTTGTGGCGGCGTCCATTTTCTAGGTGGCCAAAATTTATTAAAAAAAACCCCGTGTTACCGCTCTTAAGTGCTGTGCACGGGCACTTCGGCCGAAGGTGTCAGCGATTTTGAGAGGGACTATAGAAAGTTATTTTTATGCTGGGAAGTGTTGCGGTGAAGGAAGACCCTCTTTAACGGAGAGGTTAAGATGGTTGTTTATATTCTGTTTCCGTAGTTGAGGCAATTTTACTTCTTCATTCTCCCTCTGTTTAAATCTTTTTTCCCGCTTATCTCTTTCTTTCTTTTTTCATTTCTTTCACTTTTGTTTTATTTTTCTTCTGGGAGCATCCCGTGTTTAGAAAAGCTATCTACTGTTACAGAGTTATCGTGAAGATTTTAGAATTGGCTTTGATGATGCTTTAAAAATTACCAAAATTGCGAAAGAAGAATACAAAAAACATTAAAAAAAATTGCAAGAGAAGAGAAAAACTTTCTGTATTTTTTTTTTTAATGCTGCTGTGTTCTTCGGATGAAAACAAGGCAACTTAAAATATGACATGTCATATATTATAACGCTGAATAAATTGTCAGAATGAGTTAAAATCATCGTAATTTTGCTTTCTTATATTGTGAAAGGACGTTATATACGGCTTTCACATGCAACTATTGGGGTTAACCAATTATATACAGCAACTTGTCTATCGAATTCACTGAAAGCAAAATGCATCTCCTCTCTCTCTCTCTTTTCTTATTCTGAAAGAGTTGCAAGTGACACATTTTTCGTTCATTCGGCTATTAGTATGAATCTTCAGTCATCGTCCTTCAAAATGTAGCTTTACATCCAGCGCTGTGGAATCGTAGTCGGAATCGAAGTTAGACAGATTTTTGGGTAAAACGAGTCGGAGCTGGAGTCGCTAAAAGAGTCATTAGGATTTTTTTTGGAAGCAGAAGACATGAGCAACGCCTTCGCCGGGAATCGAACCACAAACCTCTGGGTTACGCGTCGAGTGTGCTGACCACTACACCACGAATGCATGCGAAGAAGGCGGGAGAAATACCGTATAAACTGAGATATTATTTTTGTTATGGACTATATACATTAATAAATAGTTATTTTCTATTTTATTTCTGACATATTAATCAATAAATATAAGGGAGGAGGATGGATATGATATTTGGCATTATTGATTAAACTGATTCATTTAGTTAAAAATCTCATTGATAAATTTAGGTAAACAGCAATAGCAGCAAGAAGTCCGGAATTGATGCCATTCTTAGGAAGTGAGCAGGAAACTGATCAAGCAACGGGATGGGGAAGTATATATTTGATGATATAGAGGTTGTTAGAATTAAGAACTTTTTTAGAAGATATGAATTACCCTAATGTTTCACTAACAGAAAGACTGTAGAATGATCTTGCAGAACTGGAAACTCTTTCTATACCGTATATAGCCACGAAAAAGCTAGTCTGAAGAATTAACAGGAGGCGAGAATGGAAGAATGTGCTGTTTGTTCTTTGTGAAATGGAGGGCTTAATGCAGAAGGAATCATTTCATCAATGAAGAAAATAGATACTAGTTTGCTAGACAATGAGATCTTGCTAGGTTCAATATATGTAGATCCAAAGCACAGAATTTTGTTGGATGACGAACACATTAAAAAGGCAAAGAAAGCCATCTATGAACTTTCATTAAGAATGAGATTATTCTCAGAACAATTGGAGTATTGAAATCAGGACAGTCAGACTGAAGACATTGCAACTGAGTCTCTATCATCCTCTTCCAGCGATGAATTGTATTTTAAGAAATAGTTGGATAATAATGAAAAGGCTAAGGCAAAGCGAATGAAAATAAAGAAACAAGAGCCTTTACATATAAAAATGAAAAAATACAAGTAAGGTTGTAGAGACATTAGGTTTTTTCGAAGCAGGAGACATGAAAAATAAGCAACGCCTTCGCCGGGAATCGAACCACGGACCTCTCGGTTACGCGTCGAGCATGCAGACCACTACACCACGAAGGCATGCGAAGAAGGCGGGAGAAATACCTTATAAGGTGTCTAGAGAGCCTTTGAAGAAATAGAGAAATATGAGTATTCTTACAAGGCACCTCTTTTAGTACTTCTAAAAATCTATTCTGAAAACTTAAAAGAAGTAGCCCTAACAATAACAGCTCTTCCTCCTACTTAAGTTAGTGTAGACTCTTCTCAGCTTTGAAGTTTATCAAATCAGATCTACGGTCCTCTAACAAAGGTCTTGCCGAAGTTATACTGTTTCTTAGAAATTACTAATGCCGGTTTTTCCATTTTATAACAAATGCTAATTAATAATTTGTTATGCCATCAGTTTTTTTCCTGTAGCGTCTATTACTTCTTTTATATTAAAAATATAAGCTATGTGTATATGTTTACATATTTATGAGGGAGTCAGAGTCGATTTAAAATTCCACGAGTCAGAGTCGATTTAAAATTCCACGAGTCAGAGTCGAAGTCGGTCATTTTCCCTACGGACTCCACAGCCCTGCTTAAGTCGACTAGTTGGTTTATCGATGGAAAAAACTTGAAAAATCAATTGTGCTGTCTCTGCATTCTAACCACGAATCTTCCAAATGCCAGATAGATGCGCTAATTACTTACACAACAAAAACAGGCTCAGTGGAATATGATTCCTTATAATCTAATACCTACTTTTCCTACACATGGCAGCCCTCCAATAGTCTTCTGTGGTATGAACTCATAATTTGCTCTGTGTGATAATATAAGATATTTCTACCGCCTTCTTAGCATGCCTTCGTGGTGTACTGGTAAGTACGCTCGGCGCGTATTCGAGAGGTCCGTGGTTCGAGTGCCGGCGAGGGTATTGCTCATTTTTCAGGCCTTCCTGCTTCAAATTAACCTAATGTCTCTACAGTGGCGCCCGAAGTAAAAGGTGGTGGATGATGATTCTCCACCACCGGTATTTGGCGATTGGGTCCCCTAATCCCCGGCGAGGGCATTGCTCATTTTTCAAGTCTCCTGCTTTGAAATAACCTAATGTCTCTAGAATAAAAGCAAAAAGGCTGCACAAACGTGTTAGTTAAATATTTCATTGAGTGGAACAGTATTTTTATATGGCAGAATTTTAAAAGGCTGGTTACATGGCAGAATTTTTAAGGGAATCGGATTACTATTGCGTTATAGACAGGAAAAAAAACAAAACATCACTGCAGCCAGCTCTTTTATCCACGAATCTGGGACGATGTACTAGTGTTCCGCTACTTTATCCATTTGGCCATTAATTGAGATGATGAACAACAACAACAAAAAAATAAATAAATAATAAAAAAAAAAAATTCACTGTAATAATATGTAAAGCATGAATATACAGGACACTTGACAATTTTCAGGCTATTTATCCTAAATTTTTAAAACCAAAATGCAGAATTCTTGTCTTAATGATGCTACGCATTTATGTCTTGCATAAAACAGGATCTAGGACGCAGATATTGGATATTTCAAAGCAGTAATTTTTCACTTATTTTATTCTCTTCGATATTCGTGCTTAATAATACTTAACAATGGTGTAGATTTTTTGATATATTGCGGGAAAGTAATTTCTCTCAGTTGTACCGAAGAATCAGTTTGTTTTCAGCTGTATCAGAAAAACAGTTACGAAGAATTATGTATTTGTTCGAAAGCTTCATTAATTAATTTAAAAGCGCATACTATTCGTTGCTTTTTCAAGTGTTGAAATTGTAAACCTTTATGTAAAGTTTAATTTTTTTTTTCTTTTTGTATCTGATGTTAAATATATAATGGTGTAGAATTTATAGCTACTTCTGCAGTCTTGGCGTAAAGCTAACTTTACTCTGTATATCGTACAAAGTACCTCCCCGTTTTAATCGTTTTGCGGCTGTTCAAGGATTCCAATAAGTACTCGAACTCTAACAAGGCAGCAGAAAGATAAAAGAGTTGTTATCCGTAAAACAGTGTGGCTCTGTCAAATGAATCTTAGCCATTTCCACATGACTTCAGACACTCAGCGAGAGAAGAATTGTAACAGTTCCATTCGAATTCTTCAGCAAATATTTATTAACCGTTCCATAACCCGGGGTCAAGAGAGGCCTGTCTGAGGCCGCCAAAGTGGAAAGGGGAGGACATGAATTTTTAACCTTTGCTCGTGCGCCTCATCCACTCAAGTGTCTGCCTTCGGTCTCATCCGGTCGCTGGTTGGATTTTCTCTTTCTCTATATTCTTTCCATTCTTTGTTTTAATTTTCCTCACTAATAATTTGATTTTAGATAGTAAATCTGGAGTTTGATTAATACTGTTCAATTTAAAAATCTCATTTTACCTTCATAAATTTGATTCATCGAATTTCAAATAAATTTACAATGAATTTGATTCAATGTATGGTCGATTAGAGATTAGAATTTTCCAAAGCCATTGTGGTACAAAGCAAAATCGGCGACTGGGGGAAAAGTCACTTTGTTTAAAGCATAATCTTACTATTTCTAAGTACTACGCTTAGCTTAATTTTTTCAGTTATTCATATGTCATTGTGAAACCAGCAAACAGATCCCAAGATTCGAAACGATTTTGGGCTTTTGTAAAGTTAATCGCCTTAGGGCATATGACTATGGATAGTATTCAGTACCAGTGTTTATTATATTTTCAGAGTTTGTCATGAGACAGATAATTAATTCACTGCATTTATTATCTAAATATAGTTGTGTTGCTCTACTTTTTTCTCAGTAAGAGGGATTCAGTCATCACAGTTCAAGATTTTAAAGAAATACATGATGGCTTGAAACGAACAATAAATCTCTACATATAATAAAACAAAGAGTCTGTGTGTGTGTGTGTCTTTCGTTCGTGTTTCGAGTAAGCTAATAGACCCAGGGCCACGAAATTTGGTACATAGGTGTATCTACACAAGAGCCAGTGCACCTCGAAGCGATTTTTTCGAAATTCGAATAAGAATTTTTTTTATTTTATGTTTTGTGACCAAATCGCGCCATTTTGAGACATAATGGGCTACAGGAAAGCGAGATTTCATTCTATACATTTCATTTTTACATCGTCGTGAAGCGTAGACACTTAGCTATTTTACGAACTTAAAATAAATTTCGTATTTCAATAAATATATTAAATACGAATTTATTTAGGAAGGTGAGCTTAACACCTTTTCAGCCGAATTTTTTTTTAAAAAAAACTTATTTTAAAAAATGTGCTGTTTATTTTCCTTTGATTTTTGGACACGTTGAACTTTATTCCTTTCGACTCCTTTAAAAAAAAGAATTTTGGAAAAATAATAATATTTTGTATTTTTTTAAAAATTTTTAAATGAAGCTTCCGAATACACTTCTCACATCTCAGATATTTTAAAATGTAGTTTTGGCAACAATTTTCCTTTCTTATTGTTGTTGATAGATTTTTGATGAAATTGCATCATTTTGAATAGTTTCATTCTTTTAAAAATTTCGGTTTGGCAACAATTTTTCATCGTATTTCTTATGCTACTGTTTTTAAGAGACTGAAAAGTTCAAGAAATTAAAAAGTTGTTTCTTTTTGCAACGGTAAATTGTTTAATTACTTTATTAATATAATTAACATTTGTATCAAGGGATATTGCTTATTTCATTGTAATATTATGTGTTAATTATATATAATTTTAATTATAAAAAAGTTTTGCATGATCTTTTTTAATCTGTTTAAGTTCTTAATCTGTTTATACCATTTGAGTTCTTAAGATTTTGCAAAGGGAAGTTGGTTAATTTATTTATTAGGATAATTAATATTTGTATTAAGGGATATTGCTTATTTCGTTGTATGCTTTTTATATGTAATGCATTTTTAACTGAATTTTTTTCCGTTGTTATTTGTTTATTTTTCGATAAAATTGTTCTGCAGAGTAAAATTCTGTGCAGTTTTCAAATTTAATGTTTGGTGTTCTCTTTAGGCATTTTTCTGGTACACTTAAAAGCCAGACGAAGGCTGGCCGCGCAGCGGCTAGTCTTAAATAAATCTCAATCGTATTATATGCAGTGTGATTCAAAACCAGAGGACTTCTGGGAGAGGTACGATAAAGTTCCGGCAATTCACCATTATGCAGGCATCACAATGGCATAGACCGTCGAACTCTTTCAAAATACCGGGCATGTCGCGGACGTTTGCATTTGCCGCGGAGATGCTTGCGACGGGGCTCGGTGTTACGGGTATCTTATAGACATGTCTTTCAGAGTTCCCACGAGAAGAAATCCAGGTTAGATAAATCGAGCGGTCGTGGATGGCCATGAGACGGGTCTTCCGCGCCCATTCCACTGCTGCATAAACGTATTGTTCAAGTAATCCTGTACGGGTTGATCAAAATGAGCTGCAGCACTTATCGTACTGGTACGACTTTGTACGCTGAACAGACGTAGAAACATAGTTGAGTAATTGTGATAGTACCTCCTCCAGAAAAATTCGATATTTTCGACCTCCAATTGCAATGGGTAAGAGATATGGTCAGATTAAGTAAT
The DNA here is from genome assembly GCA_000611955.2 of Stegodyphus mimosarum. Classification (NCBI taxonomy): domain Eukaryota; kingdom Metazoa; phylum Arthropoda; class Arachnida; order Araneae; family Eresidae; genus Stegodyphus; species Stegodyphus mimosarum. The sequence continues at coordinate 254,307 of KK113593.1, read as the reverse complement.
TATGAATAACATCTTACGGAAAACCGTCGTCGGGCAACATGTTAGGGCATACTTCGTGGGTTGTCATGGCTCCACACATGAACACACGTGTTGACTGAAGATTCCTTAACGACAGAAAATGGCTTTATCCGTGAAAAGAATTTTGGGTGGAAACGTCGAATTTTGGTTGCATTTGTCCACATACCAGCGCGAATTCCACGCGTCGAGGATAATCTTCAGACTGCGATGACTGGACCCGATGGAAGTGATATAGATGTAAACGCTGTCTGTGTAATGTACGCCATATACTGGATTGAGATGCTGCAATATCATGGCCAGTGTTTCATGTGCTTGTAATTAGGAGCTTCTTCCACTCGACGTAGTATCTCGTCTTGTAAGGAAGGAGGTGTACGTGTGTTATTCGTAGCCGCCTTGTGTCATGCTTGCTTTTGCAGAATATTCCGTATTCACACAGGTTACGGTGCAAATTCGCAAGCATTCGGTGTTCGGGTACCGTTCGGCATACAACGACCGTGCCGCAGTCCTTCCACTGCAGTGAACTTCACCACACACAATATGCATGTCCGCCATTTGCGTATTCGTAATTGTTCCATGCGCACTATACGCAGTCGAAATTTCAAATGACTAACGCTGCATTCCAACTACATCTCTGGCGAACAGCACCCTCAAGCAGATAACCAGCGCCTTCAAATGTGCAGAACTGTAAGTGGTAAGAACCAGGCACGTAGCCAGAAAACTTTGGAAGCTTCATTATAGGATAGGTCATGACTCATTTTAAAGCTTATGATCTTTAAATGTCATTTTGCGATCACAATATATTAGTATTTTCCATTCTGTCGACGGGGTTTCGAGCGATAACCCCTAATATTCCCCTTGTCCCGTTAGGATTGCATTTCCGACCCCTGCATTGCTATGGGATTTCGAGTCGTCTGAGTGTATACTCTGCCTCTCCTAGAAATTTGTTTCTCTACTTTTGAATCACCCTGTACTAATATTTGGGTTAAATAAGTTTGTAGAAACATAATTTAATGAATTTATTGTTAATTAAACGACATGAAATCTGTTGAAATAATCTATTTGCGGGTATTTGTTTATTTTAGAAGACTTTAATGGAAATACCAAAAGAAACCACCCCAGTAGCGTGTTTAAATACACACGTATCGTTTACGATGACCATTTTTGAAGTTTCATATAGTGTTTTATTTGCTTTTGGGTTTGAAAATGGCCTTAAACGTATGAGATTCAAAAACGATTCGAATGATCTTAGATTCGAAATGCTATTTTCTCAAGTTGTGTTTTCAGATTCAAAAATGGTGTGGAAGATATAAAATTTGAAATTTATCTGAATTACCCCAGTTTTGAAAATGATAGTTACTTACATTAAGCGTCAAAAATGATGTGGATTGTCTCAGGATCGAAAGTGATGTGTCACATTTTCAAATTCGGGAATGTTTGTTGCTTGTTCAGGTTTTTAATTGATGTAAATGATCAATGATGTTAGAAAATGAATTTTAATGAGCAACTGAAATACTAACTAAAGAATTTTATTTTTTATTAAATCTTAGAGTGTTAGATTAAAAAATACTGTAGAATTTCGCAACAGTCCAAAAAAGTAAATGCAAAACGGAACAGTGCCGAGAATTTACCATGCGTAATTGGCAAACTTTCCACAGCTACACTGTTAAAAATTTGGTTCAAAGTTTCACCAAACTATGGTGCTGAAAAAGTTGCAACCAAAAGATGGTAAAACACTGAACCATTATTTGGTGCTTTGGCTGAACCTTTATTTGGTAATAGGTTGAACCATTATTTGGTAATAGGTTGAACCATTATTTGGTAGTATGTAGCA
>KK113593.1:219144-246829 GCA_000611955.2 Stegodyphus mimosarum | reverse complement strand
GGGAATCTCTTTTTAGACTTCTATTCAGCTACGTTCTATACAGTAGTAATAACCAAATGGTGAAAGTAGGCTTCAGCACTAACGCCACTCATTCCAACAAAATCATTAAAAAGTTACTGCGAATGCATTTTAACACCATTTTGTATCTTACATTTCATTAATACATAAATCAAAAAGGAAACAAACCAAAAATATACGTACCTTGTAATTATCGAATACACAACCGACTATCCGTTAACAGATTCAAACAGCCGCCATTAAACTTTCTAAAGATGGAATCACGGGAAGACCAGGCATGCGCTGAATGCTTCTGTTTGATTGGCTGCAAAGTATTCCTTAAAAATAGTGAAACGTTTACCTAGTTGGATCGTTTCACCAAATATCAGTGAAACGTAAAATCAAGTGAACCATGTTTTGGTACTCTCTTTGATTTTGAACCATTAAATGGTGTAACGTTGGACTAAAATTTTTTACAGTGTAGTATGAAAACGACAGCTGTTCTTTCGATTACATAGGTATGAAAATTAAGAATTTACAGATCAAAAGCCCTTGGAACGACTGGCTGAAATACACCATTGTAGTTTACAAAACATACATTTACTGGAAATTCAACTTGGAAAATGTATTGGGCTTTTTCAGAGCAGGAAACACGAAGTATCAGCTGTACGCTTTCTGAGATTCGAACTCCGGATCTTCCGATTGCTAACCGGGCGTGCTACCAATTATATCACGAAGGCATCATAAAGAGGAAGGCAAAAATTCCTGATAAACAATATTAATAAACTCAGTTATTTATACGAATTCAATTCAATTATGTCTCTCGCAGAATTTTAGTAACAAAGTGTAATTTCTTTCGGAGCGTAGGATTCCAGAAGTTTTCAGATGTAAGTTCGAAACACATTAGATTAACTGCCTGTGCTCCTTTCCAGTCGTGATGGAGGAGTTTTGCACTGGTTGTAGAGGAATGTGTAGTTGTAGTGTAAACATACTGGTCTGCGATCAACGAGTTCTCCACAGGGCTAACATTAATGTGTGCACATCAGAGACTCCCTTTACGTAACTTGTGAAATCAGAGATTGCGGTTGTCTACGATCAGTGTTTTCGACAACTACTCATTTTCTCAACTGAAAACAAAGACTTTAGTGACTACATTTTCAATAAAAGCCTTTTTCATGATGTTTGCAGATTTCTCGTTTTATTAATGAAGTCTTCTTCAAAGTTGGATTTGTCGTGGAGTGTAGGCCAGCAAATCTTAGGCATGGCGACTTTTCTTTAAAACTTTTCCTTTTTGGGGAAGGACAGGAGGGTTCAGAAGCCTTCCACTAAGCCATCCTTTATCTCAGGAGATGGCCATCGAGTGCCCTTCCTTAATTTATGAATCAACGATCTTGGGGGGAGGGTATGTTTCTGAATTTTGTGTCTATAAGAACCATGTAGACCATTTTCCAGTGAATGGTATTTTAATTTCTAGTGGTATTAATAAAAGATACGCTGAAGCAATTATGAGTCATTAATAGCTTGACACTATTCATGTAACTAAGGAATGTAAAATGTTAGAAAATAAAAATTTTGATAATTTTCATGTGTTATATCTCATATTGTGCTTAATTAAAAAAAATAAGCATTTTGGAATCAGATCAGTCGTTTTGAAAACCCTGTATTTTTAAAATTTTGATTCAGTGGTCTGTTTTTCATGTTTCGGCTATGAAATTCTCGAGTGAAAGGAAAAATTGCGTGGTAGTTCTGCTATTTTGCGCTTGAGTAAAAGGGTTGTTTTTCTCCGCTTTTATTTCAATCTTCCTGGTGTTATTTTTTATGTTCTCTTCAATACGGAGATTCGCTACGTTGATAATTAAATCAACCAATCATTCCATAATTCAAAGCACAAGTTCATGGACTTCAGGAGATCCACTCCAGTGGTGTGGGGTGGCTACATATACATTTTCCTCTGTCTTGCGTTTTACGTTCCAGGCGAATTTCCTTCCATTTTTAGGGTTATGCCCTTCAAATAATTCATCTCTTCCCATCTGAGTCATTGTAATTCAGCACTGTCATCCAGTGGGTTACCCGATGGTGACCCGACATTGGCCTTTGAGAGGAGTGTTCAGAGCAGATCACGAAAAACATTTTCCAGTGAATGGTTTTTCTAAAGCAGCTGTCATATCTGATGCTGCCTGTAATACCTAGGTTTCTGATCATATCTTCAATTCTGTGTGTATAAATTTTCTTATCGTCTGTTTCTCAAAACTGTATAAGAAGCAGAAATAATTTCTTCCTGCTTCTGTATCTATCCGAAGAAGTTTGACTAATTTTATTAATTTCATAGACTTTTATTGCCTATATGTAATTTATAATTTCGTTATGCCTCTGTACCAAAGTGAAACAGATTTCAATATCCTTATCAAGCTAGAGGGACGAAGACAGTGGCAGCAACTAAGGAATTTCCTTCCTTATCTCAGTTTGTGAAATAGTATATTATTATTTAAATCGTTTTCAGATGTGAATTACTTCCGAAATTTCAGGTTTAGACTGGACCTTAATCATATGCTGACTATTATAGAGCAGATAACTAGAAAGTTGGCTTCCTGGACGGCTCTAAATAAAAGCGTAAATTAATGCAATAAGAATGTTAATATTTTAATCATCCTAATAATTTCTTCTTATTATTGATTGCAGTTTAAATAAAAGACCAAATTTTATGAATTTTTCATATGTAATAATATAACAGTGTTAAGAGCAGGAATATCACAGTGTGTTATTACAGAAGATTTGTCTAAAAGGCTGTGGACTGGGCTTTCTTCGAAGATAAAACAAAACGTAGACAGATAGTATTTGTAGCTATGTGCCCTCTCCTTCCCCCCACGAAAAAAAGGGCTTTGGTTGTGTGCATTGTCATTTTATCAGTTCGTAGTGTTCTTAGGAAGCATAGCATAGGTAGCTGTCGTGAGCATTGTTACCGCAACAAAAGGCCATGGAATGTTCAAAAAATTACGTAGACACGCTATTATTAATCTTTGAATATGGTTCACAGGGATATTAATATTCCTTGAAATTCTTTCCTCCACGTTATGAGACGTACATAACACATTCTGGATCTATTCAAAACATATGACTGCAGAATTTCGACATATACCTTCAAATGAGTGTGAAAATTATTTCAGTTACTTGCACATTCTCTCACTGAAATAATTGATAAATTTTAGATAATTTCTGTTATCTTCTGTTTGTGTATGTAATTCCTGGAAGTAAAGGGTTCGGTTTAGTCGGTTTTATAGCAAAGCACACTAGGGCTATCTGCCTAGGACCTAAGGGGAACTGGCAGCTGGAAGTAAAGCAAAAGTAAGTATAGGCACTAGAGTATATGATTAATTAATTTGACGAATTTTGATCTTGATTGAAAATTTCAGAGTTTTAATCAATGGTGGAGTGTAGAAATTTTAACTTGTGGTTTAAAAGGATATTTCGCTTCAAGGCTAAATTTGTAGAGACATTAGGTATTTTTTTTTGGAAGCAAGAGAGGTGAAAAATAAGCAACGCCTTCGCCGGAAATCGAACCACGGATCTCTGAGATACCGGCTCAGTGTGCTGACCATTACACCACGAAGGCACGCTAAGAATGGAGGAGATATACCTTATATACTCCCCTTTTTAAAGGGCGACTAGGGTTTTAGGGGACCTAGTCGCCAAATCCTGGGTGTGGAGAGTCATCATCCACAACCCTTTTAGTTCGGGTGCCACTGTAGAGACATTAGGTATTTTTTTTTTGGAAGCAAGAGAGGTGAAAAATAAGCAACGCCTTCGCCGGGAATCGAACCACGGATCTCTGAAATACCGGCTCAGTGTGCTGACCATTACACCACGAAGGCACGCTAAGAATGTGGGAGATATACCTTATAAATTCTTTTACGCTTTCTTGTTAATGTTTTAAAATAGGATGGTTAATTTTTTAAATATTTCAGAAAAGTGTTTTTATATTTATCAGATTAAACTTCCAGTTATAATACTAATAAATTTTAATAAATTTTAAATTAAACTTCCAGTTATAATACTACCATACTAATAAATACTCCTGTATTCATAGTCTTCTCAGAAAAGTCATCTCACGTGCATAAAATTTGCCTTACTTGAATCTAGCTAAGGTCGATAGCGTATCTTTTACAGAAAAAAAGTATGAATTTTTTTTTTTAAATGTTTTACATTTCTTATTATTGTTTTCAGTTTCAGTTCATTAGGTTAGGTTTGGTTATTTGAATAGGGCAAAACGCACGAGAGCTGTCTGTCTGAGGGAGGAACGTCTAAGGGAAACTGGCTTGTATTCATGTTACAGATGAGGAAACTACGAAAACCAACCTGCAGCCAGCCCGTTCGCCTGGGATCGAACCCTGGTCGAACTCTTAGTATTCAGCGGTCTTGAGCCACTAGTGCAGAACATACACTTTCTTGATCTTGTTCATAATGGCGGCTATGTTGCTTTGAAAACTAATAGGTTATTATGCTTAGACGAGAAGAAAAATAATAAATTTGTCATGATTCTATATGTTTAAGGTAAGAAGCCAAATTACCGAAAAGTAAATCAGAACGTAACTGTTAATTTCTGTGGATGAGACCTAACGGTATTAAACCGCAAAGTAATGGGAGATAAAATAAATATAACAATCGGAGTAAATAATCAAAAGAAAGCAAAATAAATATAACAATCGGAGTAAATAATCAAAAGAAAGCATTTATAGAAAATTGTAATGAATGAGATGCTACAGTGTGTGTGTATTGGTAGGTACTAATGATACAAAAACTAATATTGTAGTGACAAAAATGAAAGCGAAATAGTTTAATTCTAAAATGGAGTAATTCATTTTAAAAAAATGCTGATGAGAAATGAGCTGAAGAGTGGCAAGTTTAAGCAAATAAGTTAAAAAATTATATTCCTGTTTTGTAATACATTCAATAAGATCTGAAAGTAGATGTTATTGTTTTCAGTTTCAGTTCAATTATTTTTTAAACTAAAGTAAAATCACAGTTTAACAAAATAATAAATTGTCCCCGTAGAGATTAGAATAGGAGAGGAAGTCCAGTTAGCTGTCGGTCCCAAAATGAAACTCGTTACTTAAAACTCTTTTCTCTGATATTGTGTCAGTAGATTTTTTAATAATGATGTAATAATTATGTAATGAAATATTCCGGGATTACTAACAATAATTTTTTTTCATCAACGGGTTTGAAAATTAACCTTTTGCATTCAAGGTCGTTTGGCCGAACCAGCAACTTGACACAATTTTCCGAATATATGACGAATTTCTTGCAGCTAACTTAATGATTTCACAGAAATCTAATGGTGCACTTAAGATACTTGCAGTCCTGCGGCCCTTGCGCCCGATACAATGGTTTTCTTTGCGGTATTTCTTCGGATTTTGTGTTCTCTGTCTTTACGGCTTACACATTCATGATCTGTTACTCCTTTGATGATTTTTCGCCTTCTTACACCTCTTACTTCATCGTTATCTTCATTACCGATTTACTCTCTATCGTCTTGTTAATTAACGTAATTGGATTCATACAATCCAAAATATTTTTATCATATGCATTTAGAGTGAATATTTCCATTATTATAGTTTAAAAATGTATTTTGATAGATCGTGTATTTTAAACTGCAAGGAAACCAGTATGACATCTGAGGACAGAAGTACTGTGACATCTTTTAAGTGTTAAACTGCAAGTTCTTTTCAAATTTAGAATTTGTTAATGGCACTGCTCTACATATGTATTGTCTTAAAATTAAGGACTGAATATCTACATCGTCTAGGCATTAGTGTAATAAGTAATATGATTAACTAGATGTAATAAAACGCAGGTGCAGGCTCAACAAGGTATAACTCAGAAGATATATCGCTCGAGATAAGAGGTAAAACAATTCTTTTCTTGGTCAGCTGATATGAGTTGGGGAGCGGGCATTATTTACGTGTCGTTCTTCATTACATATTCTCCTCAGTTATTTTGCCTACGGCCTACTTTCACGTTCTCCTTACTAAACGCCCTTCCAATTATCTCTCCTAGGCCGCAGACATGCGATACAGGTGCCTTGCTCTCTCTTTATGTGTCTGTCTCAAAACGCAATACCATAATTGAGAAGTTTTGTAGCTTAGATTGCTTTATCAAATAAGAAGTGATTAATAGATACCTTAAGTGTTTTTAATATCTACCTCATTAAAATTTGCTATAATATCTACTTCATTAAAATTTGCTGCAATTCAGTTTTGATTTAGTGGCAGCAAATATTTGATAATGATAGTCACAGTACTGTAACTGTCCTGAGAATTACAGGAAACTTAAATAACTGCTCCCTGTTGGCTTACTGTGATATAAAGATACGATATTTAAACTGAATTCTAAGAACGTTTTCATAAAACATTTATTATGAAAATTAAATTTTTTATTGTGTCATTTTATGTCATGTCTCTTAAATTATTTTATCATTAAAATTTTTCAGTAATAGTAGTTTAAATTGATGAAAAAAGATTCGAATGACATCAGTTTTTTAAGTATTTATGCCATGTTTTAGAGTTCTGATAATTCGAAATCCTTTTACTTCGTTGTACGAAGTAAAGGAAGCATTCTTATCGCGAAAATTTGCGGCTATCATATTTCAACAAATATCCATTTTGATCGGTCTCGAATCCATTTGAACGATGTTTTCGCGTGACATCTGGTTGCAATCGGCCTCACCGAACGTATTTACCCACTCTGTTACCCGGGTCCGTGAGCTCAGTTTCATACTGGTAAATAGTGCTTTTTTTGCTGTAAATGTGATTGAATTCTGTTGCCCTTATGTTCCAGTTAAGGTTTTTATGCCTTTAGTTAATCTGCATGCAATAGCCATAGAATTCTGAGCAGTTTAAAAGTGTGCTACGAGGCCGTCATTTGTTTGCATGTGAAACTCTTAGTAGAACAGTGAATTAAGTCAGTTTGTGCACCAGCTTCAGTGTCTTTTTGCCGAGTGGGACCAATAGTAAACTTTAAATTTTGCGCACCGAAAATTTTGTTTTTGTGCCTGCTTGCCGAATTGCTTGTTTTTGGGTAGAAAACTCTTAATTTTAATTGTGATTTTTTTTTTAACTTTATCTGATGTTTTAGTTTTCTTCTGTATTTTACAATTTTTAATGAAGATGTTTTGAGTTTTTTTTTTTTTATATTTTAAATGAAGTGTAGAAAAGTATGTATAATTTAATAGGCAGTACAAGCAAGTCATGTGGTTTCTGCGTGAAATATTTTTAAGTAGAATCCCTAGAATATTCTTTCACGAATATTAATCTCCGCCAGTCGAGTATCTGGTTAGAAGGCAGTCTTTTACTTTACTAACTATTCATTTCATTCAAAATGAATGTGATATTATGATTCTTATTTCAAAGGAAATATCTCAGATATATCCTAATATATTGCATAAAAGAAACACATCAGCAGAGAAGCATCCTTTGCTAGAAATATCATTTCCAGTGAGTATTACTAATACGTAGAATGCAAAATTTTCTCTAGATTATTTATACTGCTATTTTCAGATATAATACTGTTATACAAAGGTTTTCGTACGTTTTGAAAAATGTTTTTGATGTTTAGTCGTGCAAAAAAAAAAAAGAGAACTACGATTGATAGAGAATGCTTTGCAATGTGATTGATTTTTTCTAATTTGGTCTTAAATCTGGAAGCAGGAGCAGATGTAGTTTTGTATGAAAATGTATGATGATGAAGTTTTGTATGCAAGTCTTCTTGCGGATATTTTCCAAAACAAATATATTATAATTTTGCAAAGCGTATGTGTGAATGTATATATCATATGATACGATATCATATTGAGACCTTGAGAGTTCGGCAATAATATAGTGAGAAATACTCATTATTAACTTTTCAACAATGGCAAGTGATATCCAGATGATTTTTTTTTCCTTTTTAACGAAGTATCTAGTGCACCATGGTCAACTAGTTTCCGTCCAATTCGCCATTCGGAAACGAGGCCAAGTTGATTCGAAATGGAAGCGCAATTTATATGACCTCTTGTTACTTCAGCAGAGGTGAGTATTACCTGTGTGATCGATCCAGCTCCTTGTTTTTGTACGACTTCTTTTGACCCCAGACACCTTCGCTTACATCTGTTTACGGAATACTTGGAATATTTACCTCCAAGAGGTCGTGCTCGAAGCAGCAAAAGTTTATGTTTATAAAAAATTAAGTGCAATAGAATATCGATTATCCAAGTTATGGGGACAGTAATCACCTCGGATAATCGAAATCTCGGTTCATAAAGACTGCATTTTAGATCATGCTAGTTTTTCTTTCGACAAGTCTTTCTGGAACTGTTTATTTGAAATTCTGAAAATAAGTGCGCAGCTATTTATATTTTATGTTAACTATTTTATCACTAGATAAAATTTCTTTCCTTCAGTTAACAAATAATCCATACAAAGTTTTATTTCCTGATAAGAATATTCATAAAAATGCTGGAATAAAGAAACTCGAACATCAAAATTTGCGCAAATTGTGAAATTTTGTCAATTTTCTTACCTGCGATTTTACTTTTTTTTTTTCAAAAACTTTACTAACTTTTATAATACTCCTCAAATATTCTAAAAAGTTCCGTAGAAGAAGTATCAGAATGTTGCTTTAAATATTAAAAAGTTTTATTCAATACTTCAACGCCTGATAGTGGCTGTGCATTAAAAGCCCTGAATACTTGTAGTTCGACCCGGGTTCAAACTCCGATGAAATGTGCTACGTGCATGGAAGTTTTCATAGTTTTCCGCATATGTAGCGAATATACGAGTCAATTTTTTTTAATGTCTTCCAGAAGCCATCCGCTTCTTTAAGTAGAAAACTCTCTTATGCTTTGCCGTAATCAGAATAAACCCAAAAACTTCAGAATGGCTAATTTCTATATTCTTCGTTTCATTATCCTCTTAAGCATTACTGCAGTTTTCATTGTTCTCCAGATTCATGCCACGAATGATTTTTTCGGCACTGGTAATTTAAAAATTTAATTTGCTGTTTTCTGTATTTAGCCACTCCGAAGCGTCATTCGTCCTTTTTCAATAGTTGCGAATTAGTTGTCAGTCACTATTACTTACATTTTTAGCTCATGTAAACCACATTTTTTAACGCAATGGATAATAGAAAAGCCGTTTAGTGACTCATTACCAAAAAAGAAAGCTTAAAAAATCAGTCACTGATAAAATTTGCTACCGTTGTACAGATATTAGGTAATTTTTGAAAGCAGGAGAGATGATAAATGAGCAACGCCTTCACCGGGACTCGAACCACGTCCTCTCGAATACACGCCGAGCGTGCTGATCATTACACCGCGAAGGCATGCGCAGAAGGCGGGAGAAGGGCGACCGATGTGCTGATTCTCTTCCTCTTTCTGTTTTACATTAAATTCACGAATTTATCTCTGACAATAAATTAGATTTCCAACAAAAGCGAGGAAAATGATCATATGGTATTTCTGAAAAGGTGCCACGTCTAATGCATCAGTCTGAATAGTTCTGTGCTTATATGCCCCAGTTGTCGTACAACTGCCTGATTATTGTCCGTCTAATTGGCCAATTCGCTAGTGGTTTAACGAGGTGGGTCAGATTACCAAACGATCATTATCAAACTGCAAATGATGACCAGAATCTGTGGTATCTGAATTCTATCTCAGATCTGCTTATACCACGTTAGGATTGTAATTAGAACTATAGCATCCTCCCCATACACAGTACAACTTTATCCAGTTCCTCTGCTGTTTAAAGATCCCTGACGCATGAGAAACGCTGAAAGTGGTGTTTATTATATATTTGACATTTTTAAGTCTCACAACTCTTGTGATTTAAAAGCCGAATATCACCAGCTATATTTTGATGCGTTCGTATACATCATTGCTATCCTGTAAAAAAAGGTCCTGGCATGAAGCTAATGAATTCACGCATAAACCTAAGCATAATAAAAAAACCGGAAGCTGCGAATGCTGAAGAAAATTACTCATTTATGGTAATGGTGATGCGCTGTCACGGATTTCGGGTGTTTGTACTGTTCAATGAACACTTTGTGTGCTGGAACTTATTTTACATTCAGGAAAAATTTGATGTGTAACCAATGAAGGATAAATAAGAGGGAGAGACAGAGAGTTACGATGGCATAAGCTGCGAACACCATAATTAACTACCAAAGCGAAAAATTTGATTTCTTCATGAAGACATTTGAACTTTCTCCTATTTCAGCAGAGTTTGATTGACAGGTGAATCGGAATAAGAATTTCATTAGCGGTGGTTAAAAAATGTCTGAAACTCATCTGCCATTGCATGTGACAAAAAAAGGTTTCGTTCGTCGGCAGACGATTCAGAGACTGCCACAGACTTTTCATTACGTTGCCGTTTTACTTTTTTTTTGGTTACATGTGTCTGTGTGTCTCGTTTTTGCTGACCTATTTAGACAGGTGGTTAAATCTACCTACCTGCTGCTCTGCGCTTGGTCACGTTCTTGGCCTGCTTCTTAACTCCATTTTTCGTCTGCCAAGAAAATGCGTGTCGAAACCAAGAATCAATTTTGTGTCAATTTTGAGTGTATGCCTTCTTTTATTTTCACGTTTCGTTGTTTCTCTTCATTTTGGAGATGACCCGAGGAACATCCTGTTTTGTGGGATAGCCGAAGCGTTTTGTCATTCGGTTTTGCTTTATTATTTGCATTTAAGCACGAAAAGGAAGGATTTTCGGGTCGCAAAAGGCTTGTTTTAACTGGTGTTCTAAACTAAGACTCAAAGAGTTGTAAACATGCAAATAAGCATACATTTTTTTCTCGTGTGTTAGATTTTATCTTTGATTTAAAATGTTTCTTTTGACGTGGAACCGTCATTAAAAAAGTGTAACGCAACGTAGCGGAACAATATCGATGTCCTCAGGAAAAGAAAAGCTGTAGGGCCTTTTTTTTTTAAACTGTACCATAAATGGCAACGCTTAATTTTACCTTTTCTCATATAGCCAGATTAATTTTCTATCTCAAGAAACAAATGATGTAACGGACATGTAAATTGACTTTTTTAAGATATAATCGGTTCATCAATAATATTAAATCTATACACTACTTACTCATTTTAAAAATTCTGGTGTCATTAAAATATGCATCTAGAAATTTCCAAGTCATACATTTTTGGAGAGGGGAATATTTTTTAACACCATCTAATAGGTTATTTGAAAGGATTATAATTCTGCATGTGGAGTGTATGTAATGTAATAAAAGTGAAATTTAATGTTTATAGTGAAATCTTAATAATTAATCAGCATATAGCTAACAAATCACTTTTAAGAGGCGAAAGGGTGATTTAGAAGTGTAGAAATGTTTGTACGTAATTTATCCGTACTCCCGTTAGGTTTTGTTGTATAATCACTCTTTTATCATCCTAAAAGCTGGTGCTAATCTGTGTCGCATATGATGCTTAATATACCTTTCAAATAAAAACTATTTTTGCGTGATTAATTGAGTGATTTAAAAGCAGCGTATATACGTCAAAATGCTTTTCCGCAATGCATAAAATCCTTTGGAAGTTATATTTTTAAATGATATTTACCAAAATACCGTATTTACTCGCGTATTTTTGCCTCCTTTTTTTAGTAATTTCATCGTACAGAAATCAAGAGTGGAAAATTATACGAATAATTTAGTTTCGAAGGACACGGTTACAGTAAGAATATAACAAATAAAAAATATTCATGTACATCTGTAACTGTCACAATAATTATTTGTTTAAAAGAAATCTACATTTCAATAAGAATACATAGTAATATTAACTTTAATTTATAAGTAGATGCCTTCATTTCTGTTTCCCTTTATCTCGAATCTTGCCATCATTTATTGTTGCCCACTGCTACTTCCTATGTCTCAAATCATTTAATGCTGCTGAAATTACTGTTTGTATCGTCTGCTACAGTTGCGAGTTGTCGCCATCGTCACTGTTGTCATCAGCTTGTTCACTGTTTAGTTTGTCTTTTCACATTCAGTGATCTTCGAAATCATCCAGAGTGTCAGATATTCCCGTTTTCTTGAAGCATTTCGCTATTATTGCTTCATCAATTAGAGCTCATGCACACAAAATCAAGGAGCAACTACATTATAAGAAAGAAAGCTATCATTAGGCGGACAGAATCCATTTTAAAATTTAGAGGAGTTAGTCAATTTAGTAACACCTTGCAGAAGCAGAAAATTACGTAAATACTTAAAAAAATTTCAGAACCTTGTGCGAAAAGGCTAAGCAGACAATTATGCAAATAAATATTTTATTCATTTTTTTAACTATTATCTTATATTCCATCATCATTTATTATTTCGATTTCAGAATTTTGATTAGTGTTTTTAGAATATTCTACATTAAAGCTCTGTTAGACTGTGCATTAAACATTTATAAAAAAACGTGGTAATAAAGGCTGATTGAGTACTTACTCAAACAGATTTCTTGATTATAAATCACAGAATAAAAGCCTCCGGTATTTCAGCTTCTTAGAGAAACTGAGGACATCGTTCTTAAAAAGAACTGAAAAGAAGATGCCCCAAATTTGAAAGCGAATTTTTTAGCAAACTGGAAAACGTTGAGGTCTGTGAGATCGTACCAAGCTGGTGAGCAAATACAGCAACAATACAGGTGAGCAAAGTTCTAATAGCTGTATACAATGGAATTTTATTTTGCACAAAGCTTTACAGTGTAATTACGAAAGAGCGTTTCATTCAAACACCCAAAATATAACTGAGATTCTGCTTATATCTGTAAAATCTGAATGAACTATGCAGTATTTATGTAGAACTTTTATAAATGAAACTGAGACCTTAAAGTTCTCTTTTATCATACTAATTTTTATGACACGAAGATCATTGCTTATCGATATGTCATTTATTTTATAAAAGAGAAATCGGAGAGCTATTATTTTATATTATATAATTTAATAATATTTTTGCGAATTTAATAAATTGTGTAAATGTCTGTGAACATTCGTGGGTTGTCCGGAACTTTCGTTACGATTTTGAAGGAAAATTGAAACGCAGGAGATTGAAATTTTAGTATACATTTATTAAATTATATAGATGCCATTCTATTCTACAACCTTTCTCCATCTTTAAGGTAACTTGACAATTCCGTCCTTCTAGAATCTGTTACGTTACGCAAAACGTTTCTTCGTGATTTTTATACCTCGATCAAAAAGTTGAAGTTTTTTCCATTAAGGAAATTTCTGTAATGATCGAAATAAGTGGAAATCAGACGGTGCGAGGTCTGGTGAATATGGTGGAAGGGGTTGAACATCCCAATCGAGCTCCAACAACTTTAGTCGAGTTATCAAAGACATATGAGGCCGCGCAATGTCCTGATGAAACAAGACGCCCTTCCGATTTGTTATTTCTGGACGTTTGTTTTCAATTGCTGTCTTTAATTCGTGTAATTGGGAACAGTACTTCTCTGAATTTATCATCTCGTTCTTTGGTAAAACCCATAATACAGGATCCCTTTCCAATCCCTTCCCGGACATAGACCTTCTTTGGATGAAGGAAAGGTTTTTGGGTGGCTAAAGGTGGTTCGTTTTGTTTTCCCCAAGATCTTTTTTCCTCAGCATTATTATAAGTGATCATTTTTCTTCCCTCGTTACTACTTGCTTTAAAAATGGCGACCCATCAGATTTTTCTCCATTAAATCGTGGGGAACCCATATATTAAAGCGATTTATGTAGCTAAGCATCACAAAGTGCTCGTGGATGATGGATGACGTATTTTCTGCTAATTTACATGGCGTATAGCGTGTCGTAGATCAGTGTTTTAATCTGATCTCCATCTGTGATGTAGGGCCTACCCGGGCGTTCTTGATCTTTAAGACTGAAATCACCAGCTTTAAATATAGCAAACCACTTCACAGTTCTTCAACTACAGCACTTTCTCCATAAACAGCGCATATCTTGTTTGCCGCTTGTGTGGCATTTTTGCTCTTCTAGTAAAAGAAAAGCATTAAATACCTAAAATGCACTTTGTTTTCTTCTATATTCAAAGGCATATAAAACTGGCAAGAATTAACGTATCGTAATCAATTTTTTTCCCCAAATATGCCTGAAGTACCGTCTTTTACCATATGCACACGTGTCATTTGTTTTAAATCGTTTTCATATATTCAGACCTGTCCTTAGCCACCTACCAAAAATCAGCACGAACGTTCCAGACAACCCAATACTTTGGATTGTATATTGTTATACTGTAAGTGTTGTATGATAACATAGAATACCAACTTTTGCGTACATTTCAACCTACCGTTTAAAATGCAGTATTTTTTACAATCTTATGCCTCCATTATATTCTCAGATATCTTTTAAAGGAGTGGCTATGCTAGATAAAAAAATGAAGAACTGCGAAAATATGAAATGATTTTAAACTTTGGTCAGTTTGTATGCGTCTGTATTAGAAGGCGAGACGTGAAATTTTCAGGAAGAAGCTTTCTCGCTTGGAAACATTTGTTGCAGATTAGGTAAACCTTTCATTATAGTAAACGGTGATTATCGAAATATATCTGTTTCCTGAGTTTGTAAGACGAGTTAAAAGTTTTAAGCATTATTTTGTTTATTATTCTTAAGCATTATTCTTCGAATTTACGGATTTTGATATTCTACTTTTAGCGACTGATGGCGTTGAATATTTTCCCCTAGTTCCCAGAGAATTTTTATATTAAAGTTTCTAAGCTGAAACTTTTTAATATAGTTTAAACGTATATAAACTTGCAATTTAAGTTACAAGTGTTGTTGAAGATAGTATCTGTTAGTAAAATTAAGCTGTTTTGTTTGTTTAATCTGTCAAGGTAAAATACGGAAAGGCTGCCTAAGAGGAGAAACACTCTCACAGAAGACTTTCTAAGGGAAACTAGTTTACTCTTGATTTCGGTGATAGATCAGTTTGTTTTCTGGAGATGAAACCCGAGACGAATTACCAGTGTTTAGCGGTTTTATCCTCTTGGCCATCATCATACTCTTAAATTAAAACTGAAAAAGTGTGCGAGAATGAAGCCTGAATAATCAACGATACAGAACACAAAATTATCTCTATTTATGCATTATTAATTATCTAATAATTATATTGAGACTCTTATAAAATTTTTATTGCGGACTTCTCGAATCTCTACGAAATTATTTAACACAGCAGGTCTAGTGCTGCAGGAAAGTTAATCTGAATTATGATTATGTTCTTAGGTGTTATTAAACTAAAATTTTATATATTTATACGTTTCTCTGCAATTACTGTATTAACTTATAAGTTTTTATTTTGCCCAGTTAAACTTATTATTTTAGTTTTACTGTAACTTCTAGTTTCATCAGTTTCCATCAGAATGCAAATTAGTTAAAGTATAAATATGAATCTAATTTTTCATGTAAGTTCTTAATGTTTCAGAAAGAGAGAGTGCCAGACAGCATAGGCTATTCGTCATTTTGTATAAATTTTCCTTTTGTTGAAATTTAACTCTTCGGGTTAAGCTTCTGCTAGTGGCAATTTCTTTGCGCTTGGTTAGGGCTGAACCAAGATTTAGGTTAGACGTGTTCAGTTTATTGACGTGTTAATAAATTGTTTTATTTTAAATTTCTACTTTAATTGCTATCTTTTTTAGTTAGAAAGCAGGCTGGGAGATATGTTGTTTAGACAGTCTCTTACTATTACTCAGAGATGAGTTGGCACTTCAAAGTTAATAGCATAACCGTGCATAATTAAGTTTTAATTTTCCGTAAGTATTCCCTTATAAACTTACCTTTAAATTTACCATTTAAATATTGTAAGTTACAGAACTCTTTGGCTTTTTAGGTAGTTTTAAGAAATATAAAAAGTTGCTAATATTAAAGCGTTTTTGAGAAACTTACCGTAAGGGTCTCATTATTTAGACTTCGGCATCATGTTCTTATCAATGACCTTCTCCAAATGATTTTCGTGACCTGAAATGATTGCAGCAAGGTATTAACTGGTACATGAGACGATTGATCATTGTTTAGATTGTTTTTATTTTTTTGAGACAGCGCGTAACGCGATTTGAGAAAAGAATTCAATGCTGCGCATGCGCGGATACTGCAGTGATGTCAAGTAATAGGTTATTGAGAACAACACTGAGGTGCGTTACTTTGAATTTCTTTTGCTTTATATCTCTTGTAATTAAAAAAAAGAAAAGTTTTCTTTTATATTTGAATGAGTTTTTTCTTGTAGTTTTTCTTCTTTTTCGAATATAGTTTTGCAGGTCATTAAAAATTTTGTTGCGTTAAAGTGAGTAGATGGAAACACAGGTAAGACAAGATGAAAGGAAAGAAAAAATAATAATAATAAAAATGGCATCTATTCACTTCACATCTTGCTAGCGTTTTCGCAGCTCGCAAGTACTAGGATGGTAGAACGACGTTTTAAGAGGGAAAACGTCCTACAGTACTCCGGAACCTCGCGATAAATGAAGACGATCCGAGCTGCATTTTCTGCTTATTATTTCCTCAATAATGGTAAAGATGGTAATCCATTGGTGATATATAAAAGAGTTAAGTTGGATGACTCAAAACCTGTTAACCAGCCTGATTTATCTCTGTGTAGATTTTCTCAACCACTGTGACGCGAGATTCTTGAAGTATGCCTCCAAATTTTACGAATGCATGCAAATTTTACGAATGCATGCAATAAAAATTATTTTGCATGTATTTATATACAAACGTATGTATTTATATACGGCCATTATATATAGTGTGATTGTTGTCATGCAGTTTATACGGTGGATATATGGTTTGCTTACACTTTAACGACACGAGACGACTGCGAATACCCATACAAAAGCGACGTCAGACAAGTAGTTTAATAGTTCTAACTTATCTTAACAATCGGTTATAAAATAGTTATACAGCATCGTTTTTTTTGGAAGCCTAAACTAATGAGCTTTAAAAGACTGTATGAGGTCTTTAGTTAGAACAGAAAAGTCTGAAGAAGGGCGTAAAGAACCCTTTATTCAATAAATACAGTTGCACAGATGGTCTCACTTGAGCTTACATAAAGCCAAAACTTCTGGCTTAACTCAAAAAAATAATGGTAAACTTAAAATAGAATGTAATAAATTTAACCTAACGGCTCAAAGGATAATTTAACGTGGAGGAAGGCTCTGAACTCGTAGAAATCGGCGGAAACAAGCCTAATGGATAGAAACACTCAACGACAGAGAATCAAATTACTAGTAATTCAAAATAGCAACATGGCCTTCAAGCAGGCATAACACGTTCTAAAATCACCTTCCAAAACCTTCCTTTAAATAGCACTTCTTTTTACCTCATTTGAATACACGTGCCCTAGCTTATTAACATATTTTTTAATCATTAAAAGTGTGCCGTGACTTTAAAAAAAGGAAAAAATTGAGAATCCGTGGTATTTGCCTTCAATCAGAACTGTTCGCTTTCAGAACTGAGGGGTTAATTTGATACACTTTTTTCTTGACAGTTCAATGTGCATTGTATACCAGATTTGTCCAAATAAACAGCGAGCAAAACCTTCTCGAGATTGAAGCTTTTGTTTTCTGACCATTTCAGGAGGGTGTTCTGTAATGGTATTTGTATATCCATTATTTAAATTTACTGAAACTTATATTAGAAAAATCCATTCCTTTTATTTCGGACGATAATTTGATATGCAGCAATGGTTTTTGCCTCAAAAATATATCATAAAGTTTTGCAGTTTGTTTGCCCCTTGTAAACTGCTACGGAATCATCTTTTTAAATCTTACTTATTCCATTGTAGATGATTAAATATTGTTTTCTGTTTTCTTTGTGAGTTTACATGTTCTGACATGTTCACGATTTCTCTACGTGATAGACAAGAATATTAACTCTGTCAGAACATCATTATTAACACTTGATCATTATCAATGAAAGTCCATTTGCTTCACATCATTTACGAAGCCCTAGAGATAAAAACTGTGCTTTACATAAATGACTTGCTTTAATGTACTCATATTATTACCTACTCTGGATTGAAAAAGTAACGTTGCTTAGTTCTCATTTCGGTACCAACCATTTAAAAAAAAACGTATCTCTAAAATAGGTATCGCTGTATCTTCAAGTGAAATATTAGACAAAAGCTTTTTTCTAGTATATGAATCTTGCGCGCATTTTTCTAGAGAAATCAGCTTTTTTATTCATACTACGCGCATGGTATAAACCTGTTCATTCATCGGCAGCAAAACACAGGAGTAATTAATTCGATTAGTACAGGAATGGATTCCGTATATATTCATTAAATACGAAAGAAACATTGTTTACTTATGGTTTCAGAAAATGGGGATTATCAAATTTTTTGTCATGTCATTATTATTATTATTATTGAACGGGAGGAAGCTAAAATTAACAGAATATTGATGCATTGTGTTTCTGGTGTTGAGTTCTGAATTTTTTTTATTTTGTTTTGTTTGTTGAGATATATTATTAGGAGGAAATGTGAAGTGGTCATAGCGCGCGAAAAATATAATAGTAGTGAAGGTAAGAAATATAATGATAGTTCGTTAAAAAATTTTGCGTCTAAATAAAATAAACAAGTAATAAAAAAGGCTGCTATTCAATCTTTTGTATTTTAAAACCTGAAAAGATGTCTCGAATTCGAATGAAAAACGTGCTGTTCTGTTTAAAAAAAAAAAGAGAGAGAGAGAGAGAGTTTTTTTTTTTTTTTTAAATCATGAAAAATATTTACGCGTTTGATTTAGGCTATACGATATATAACCTAAATCTTATTGAAGTCGAATTCTTTTATATAGTGAGAAATATTTACCTAGAACTATGCGTAAGAAATAATAATAAAAATTTTTTTAAAATCGATTTGAGCGAATCGAACGTCATTGAAATGAAAATCATATAAAATTTCCCTTTTTTAAAAAATAAATGCAATACCCGCGATAACCATCGAATGTAACCATGAAACTGACACGAAAATACAATAAAAAAAGATAAATAAGATTGTGCAATTTGTAAGTTGTTATAGAATTTTATAGTTATTACTATATTTACTTTCTGGTAGATAAAATAATGTTTACGTAAGGGTAATTAAAAATTCTGTAACAGAGATATAGAACTGCATGGCGTTAGAAACATGTTTGATAACTATGTTAATAGGCTATAAATACTAATAAAGCTTTTTGCGAAATATGAAATTTTTAAAAAAACTTTTTCTTAACACGTGGGAGGGATGTTGTTTTTATCACTTAACAGCGAATTTATTCGATATACGTATAAGTAACAAAGTTCTCTATGTAGGTCGCTATATAGGTAGTTGCTGGCAATGGACGATTATCTTCAGTTATCTCCGTTTTCTAAAAGTGCATTGCTTATCAGCACTAAACTCTGTCCATGTTTCTTTATGTGCTTTTCAGATGTGTTAATTCATGCCATTAGTGTAGTGTGTTTCTATCGCCATATAAATACATGTACTGCAAAATCTGTAAATCTAGTTCTCGTATGCATCAAAAATAAAATCAGATGGTAATGATAAAATTTCGTTGCAAAGCATAGACTACTATTCTCTTTGCATGTTTCTTTTTAATATCTATTTGTATATCATTGTCAGTGGCGTATCTAGAGTACAGCCCTGTGTTTTAAAAGGGGCCAATTTAAATTCTCCCCACGCGCGCCATTTTATGTGGAATGCCACTGATCATTTTGCAATTAAAAAATTTGCTGGAGCTTTCAAAATTGAATTTTTTTTTTAAATTTGGGTTTTAATTTTATTTATCAGTTTGCAAGAGAAGGTATAATTTTTATTTATTTGATAGTAAAATCATCTTTGAGATAGGTGTTAGCTATCACTTGAAGTTTTCTGAAGGCAATTTTTTTCAAAACATTTTTTTAAAAAAGTCTAAGATATTGTATGTAACATATAAGTCATATTTTTTTAGAAGTTTTAATTTTGATATTTAGCATAAAAGCGTAATATCAAATTAACTGTTTTTCCTTAGCAAGTTTAATTTGCTTGGAAGAATAAATGAAAGGTTTGTAATTTTACGTACAATATAAATGCTGTAATAGAAGTATACAGGCAGAAGCACTAAGTTACGTTTTACAACTTCTACACAATAAAATTTTAAAGTTGACTTGCAGCTATGTGCTTCTGTGTATTTTCGATATTTTATGATACATAGCAATTTCTTTCCCAACTTTCTCCCGGCAGATATGAGACAAGCCTATTCTAGATTTTCAAATCTTCGTAACATATCGGACAAGATGCGCTGTTAGAAGCTTCACCGCAGGTATAGTGAAACGAAGAAAATGCTGAGCAAAATCTTGGATGTAGTTCGAAAAGAACGTATTATTTATAAAAGTTTTTTTTAATTGAAAAACAAAATGCTAATTTAATTTAGGAAGCAAACAAAAGGTTTTGGGGCAATTGTTGCTTTTTTTTTTTTTAAGGTACTAGAAGTGCTAAAAATGTTATCATCTGGTACTATTCTTAAACAAACAGTGTAACGAATTTATATAAAAAAAATATGCGGTGATACTGAGTATTCTATTATGAATTCTGAAGACGTGTTGTTTTTAAATATTCTGTTATTTTGCTCTTGAATTTTATGTGTCAAGAAAGGAATGCTTAATAAATAAGGTTAAAAAGACAAAAACATTGTGTTGGGAGTAGTAAGTCCAACAGCACATTGGTAAACTGGGAGTTGAATGAGGGCATAAAAACTTTAGCAAACTTTCTAATGCGACGTTAAAATCTGAATCCTTTTAGACTTTCTTTCTTTTCTTTATCCCCCTCCTAAAGTCTGGGACTTTTCGTGAATTTTATCTCGGATATGATCTGATTGAATAAAATTACTGATAACTTCTTTTAATTAAATAATATCTACATTTTCCCATTGGTTTCTGTCAGGTGTCAATAATGACCACATTTTATTCATTGTATTTACGAATTTTAAACTTTACCTTGTTTTCAACGAAGAGCAAATAGTATGCAAAACATATACTTTCTCCATTTTTAATGTCGAAATTTGTTCTTTAATGTAACCATTACGGATCACGGTTTGGGAGGAGTGCAGCATAACGCTTTTTAACACCTGTTACGCGCTTAACCCACGAGACAGATGACGCCGTAACACCTCGACCTCTTTCTCTACCTCTTATTATTAACCTCGAGAATCGAAGGCCTCTTCTTTGAGGTTGACCTTTTTACCTTCAGAGGTGGTACACAGCTCAATCTTTGAGGGCTTGTTTGTCTGTCTCTTCCTGAGTCAGGGGAAGGAGGAGGATCATATTTTTTCCCAGATTGGTAGAATGTGCAGAATATACATTATTTCTAAGGAGAGGAGGTAAATAGCAGGTGGAAATACTGGTGTGAAAATAATTTTGAGAAAATTTTATCGTTTCAAATAACGAATGTATTCATACTACTGCCACATTAAAGTTACCTCTAAGTAGAATAGATTGTAATACATCGCTGATTTCGTAGGAAACAAAAGTATCAGATGATTTTTTTTTGGCCGTGCTTCCAATTCTAGGGATTCTGGAGATTTTTTTCTCTTTCCAGTTTTAAAGTAAATTATCCGTTTTTCATTTCGAAAGTTGGCGGTACTCTTATTATCAGACGCTATAGTGAAACGTCTTTGAGACAACTATGCATGCTT
Organism: Stegodyphus mimosarum; assembly: GCA_000611955.2. Lineage (NCBI taxonomy): Eukaryota > Metazoa > Arthropoda > Arachnida > Araneae > Eresidae > Stegodyphus > Stegodyphus mimosarum. The sequence goes on along the minus strand of KK113593.1, from coordinate 225,183 downwards.
CCATACGATTTTGTCTCATACAAAGGCGCTTGTTCTGTGTTCTTAGAAATGATGGTCACTTTCAGATGTGGTTGGTCATTAGGAGAGGGATCACTATTTTTTTTTAATCTGTCTAATAGATCAAGAATATTATAAGCACTTTTTAAAGTTCGTAGGATCAGAAAATTATTGTTTTGATGAATTTGGGAAAAAATTCACGGTGAATCTATTTGGACTGTTAAAAGCATGTAAACACTTTTAATTATATTCATTTAATATTCCTGTCGCTGAAGTAGTTAGGTGTACTCACCTGAATATATCCCGAATCAGTTCTTAAATGTGCCTGAATTACTGGAAAGAAACAATAATAATTGAAATGGCTAAAATTACTAACTTGGTCCAAGGGAAACTTTTGTTAATTTCTGAAAACATTCAGAAATTATTAGTGGAAAAGGCTAAAGGAAGCATATATGAAGGGGAAAAACCAACTGGTTTGACCTATAAAATAATAATAGATAAAAAATTCAATTCAGAAAAAAAAAATATGAAGTTAAATTCATACTGATATAACCGTTTAATGAAGGTTGTCCAGTGTGCATCACAAAAGGTAGACATATTAAACCCTCGAAGCCAGCACCGTTTTCACTCTGACAAATAAGGTGGCTTCTATGAATCATTTTGACAAGTACTTTTGGAAGAGACTGAATAGGAGCCTTAACTGACACTTCGAACTGTAGAACAGGAACAGCTGAATTATATTTTTTACTCTACTTTAAAACGTCACTTGTCGTCTTCTATGCTCTAATTTTGGGTCCTAGAAGCGGTAACTTTCCGACATACCACTACTACGAAAGTTTTCTTTTCTTTTACGACACTGCAGGTACAATGATGCAGGTCTTTTAGCACTGGTCTTCATCAAATCCAAATGTAAGTCTAGAGACATTGTCCAGAAGGAGATGAGAACTGAAGTTCCTAAATTTGTGCTGATGTTTAAAAAAACGTAGTAAAGAAAAATGAGTTCGTCTGTCCTATTATTTGTGTATTGAACTTTTTTCTTCTTTCTTATTTGATTGTTTCTCGTCTCTTAAGATTTTTTTAAAATTTAGTGTTACTTTTTGTAAAAAAAAAAACTGTGAAAGCATGTGTATATGAAAAGTTAATTGTATCCGATTCAGAAAGCATTATTGGAAAGTAGGTTCTTACTGAATTTATGTACAGTTCAAGAGAACCCATACGCAAAAGTAAATAAACTCTCTACTCAGTAGATCAGCATTTCTCAAATTGTGTTCCGCCAAATTTTTTGTGAACTATGATTAGAGAACAACGAAACATTGTGTTCTTTCATGTATTTAATACATTTTAAAATAACTCTTAAAAAATAAAACAGAAAAAAATAAATTCCAAGGATTAATTTTTTCGGAGGGCTTTGGTATAGTAAGTATAGTACCATCTTCTCCACATCATAAACATTAAATAGTGAGCACAGTTAAGGGGGAAAAAATACAAGATGTTAAAGAAGAATATATGATAGCTGTTAAAGAAAATTATTACTAATCATTATGACTTCAAAAAGTTTAGGGAGAAAAAAGAAAACTTTCAAGGTTATTAAAAGCTTTGAAAAATTAATACAGAGACTCCGTCCCGAAATATGACGATCATGAATCTTTCGCACTGTAGGATGACAGATATTTTTGTTTTTTGTATTTTATATATATTTTTTGGTATTTTAAATTTTCTTAGACATAAATACAACACAAAATTAAAGCTAATAGTAATGAGTTTAAGATTAAAGCTTCTTGGTCACGTGAGCGTAAATTCAGAATTCACCAATGTTTAAGATAAAAATCAGGGCTGAATTTAATCTGCGAGAATTGATGTGAAAGTAATGTTGAACAGATTAATAATTATGCATGGAAGTCTTTACTGTTGCTAGATGGTGAAGAACTTGTAATTTTTGAATAGCAATTCTGATATTAATTAAACGTTTCTGTTGAACTCAACGAGGAGCTCCGGTAGCGGCGTCTGTCAGTGCTGAAGCCTGGCATAGAAACGGTTTTGTTTGGTTTATTTGATTCCGGCAAACTACACAAAAGCTTTCTTCCTAAGGGGAGGCATACCTTCTTGGAGCACTTTCTAAGGGAAGCTGGTTGGTATCCACGTTACACATGAGAACGTCCATGCAGCCTGCCCGTTCGCTTGGAATCGAACCCAGGTCGAACTACCAGTGTTCAGCGATTTTACCGCTTGGTCGCTGGTGGGCCTGGTTTGGATCTGAAAAACATAATTTTTCGTCGTGTTGTAATAATGTATTGCAATAATCTTCCTTTTATAATGTGTATTGTAATTTTTTCATATTGTGCTGCCGCAAAATCCAAATATAGAAGCTGACTTTGAGGCATCATTTGGTATAAAAATTCAGGTTTCTGTTATTGTGTCTGACATTAAAAGAATTTGTAGTTCAAAAACATGAAAATCATCGAAAATTTTTTTAAAAAATTATTTAATTTTTAAAAATTATTTGCTTTGTTTGATTAGCTATGTTTCATTCTTTTTCTAAAATTAAAAATTGGAAAGCGTTTTTTTTATATGTATAATATAAAAATTGGAATAAATGTTTATTTTGTTTATCTAATGTATTTGCATTATCATTTATTGTAATTAAAAACCCAAATATAAGCGTTCCTGAAAAATTTTGGAGCTTTCAAAAGTGTTCCGCAATGAGAAAAGCTTAGGAAATACCTCTATAGATTATCTAACAAATTTTTGTTTTGCCGCTCTTCTACGGAAGCAAGCTTTCTCATTTTGAAGAAAGCAGACACTTATGAAACTTTTTTAACGAAAACTAGCTATGGTCGTTTTGATCACAAACAGCTTCTCGTATCAAAAAGAAAACTTCTTCTACCTTCCATGGGGGTGAAAAAGAGGGGCGTTAAGTTACTGATCATTCATCATCAGTGTGCTGCTCCGTGGGGTTTGTGTCGAGTTCTGAACTTGACTCTACTCCTCCCTGAATAATAAAAAATAAGTGACTACCATATCGCTTTTCCTCGCAAACTGGTTACAGAAATAGAATTCGAAACTCTGGCAAAGAATATAATATTATCGTCTGCTTCCTCCCCTCCCCCCAATTCCATTCTTGCTTACTCACCAATTTTTATCTCACGAAGAGTTCTTTCAAGTGTGGCTAAATTTTTTTCCTCTCAAATATGAACTCTCAAAAGGTCATTCTTCTTCCTTTTTAAAAAAAGCTGTATATATATTGCCAACAACAAAATAGAAAAATACGAAAGGGAAAAACAGTACTTTTTCATCATTTACTTTTTACACAGCCTTGGGTCAAGAAAATATTTCTTTTGTTTGTTTATTAAACTTATTCTTATATTTTAATATTTTATACAAAACATAAGGAACCTGTGGTTATAGTTATGATAAAATTTGGTAAAATTCATAAAAAAATTTTCTTTTTTTCGTAAATTTTCGCATTGTTTTCTTAATGCAAAATTTAAAATATTTGTTAACAAAATTTAAATCGCCGAAAGCGTCTGTGCGATAAAATCGTAAATGTAATTTTTTTCTTTAACATAGTTTGACGCTGTTTTCGTAATCAAGCTTCAGAATTGTTTAGTTTATAGTAGGTTATTTAATATAAGACACTTTATAAGGCTTTCTATTTTACATGTCATATTATCTTACCAAACGGCCTTGATGCCACGCTGTTGCCATTCCATGCGGCGTAAGGTTTTTTCGTTTCAAATTATTGTAATAGCAAGTTGATCAATCAATTTAGAAACAATTTTACGCATTTCTTAAAAGTATTATTAGCTTTATATTATTATTTAATTAATCTCCTAAAATTGGTGTCATAAAAGAGAAAATTATATAATGATTTTCAGGGCTCTGGAGTCGGTAGGGAAAATGACCGACTCCGACTCCTGGAATTTTAAACCGACTCTGACTTCGACTTCGACTCCCTCATATATATGGTACATATATACATGTGTTGCAGCTTATTTTTTTTTTAATATAAAAGAAGTAATAGATGCTACAGGAAAAATTGATGACATAGCAAATTATTTATATTAATTAGCATTTGTTATGAAATGGGAAAACTGGCATTAGCAATTTCTAAGAAACAGTGTAGCTTCGGCAAGATCTTTGTTAGAGGACCGTAGAATCCGATTTCAAAAACTTCAGAGATGGAAAGAGTCTTTTCACAGTAACTTGGAGTAAGAGGAATAGCTGTTACAGTTAAGGCTACTTCTTTTAACTTTTCAGGGTAGATTTTTATAAGTTCTAAAAGAGTTGTCTTGCAAGAGTAATCATATTCTTTATTTCTCCAAAGGCTGTACAGAGATCTTGTTTGTATTTTTTCATTTTTATATCTAAAGGCTCTTGTTTCTTTATTTTCATTCGCTTTGCCTTAGCCTTTTCAATATTATCCAGATATTTCTTAAAATGAAATTCGTCACTGTAAGAGAGTGATAGAGACTCAGTTGCAATGTCTGCAGTCTGACTGTCCTATTTTGAATACTACAGTTGTTCTGAGAATAATTTCGTTCTTAGTGAAAGTTCATAGATGGCTTTCTTTGCCTTTTTAATTTGTTCGCCATCCAACAAAATTCGGCGTTTTGGATCTACATATATTGAACCCAGCAAAATCTCATTATCTGGCAAACTGGTTTCTCTTTTCTTTTAAGGAAATGATTCCTTTTGCAAAAAGCCCTCCACTTGAGAAAGAACAAACATCCCATTCTTCCATTCTCGCCTTCTGTTAATTCTTCAGATTGTAGCTTTTTTGTGGCTATATACGGTGTAGAAAGTTTCCAACTCTGCAAGATCATTCCACAGTCTTTCTGTTAGTGAAACATTAGGGTTATCTACATCATCTAAAAAAGTTCTCAATTCTAACAATCTCTATATCATCAAACATCTACTTCCCCATTGCGTTGCTTGATCAGTAATTGCTCCTTTTCCTGCTCACTTCCTAAGAATAGCATCAATTTTGGAGTTCTTGCTGTTATTGCTGTTTACTTAAATTTCCCAATGAGATTTTTAACTAAATAAAGTAACTAAATGAATCAGTATATTCAGTAATGGCTAATATCACATCCATCCTCCTCCTTTTCATTTATTTATTAATATGTCAATAAAATAGAAAATAACTATTTATTAATGTGTATACTCCATAAATAAAAATCATAACTCAGCTTGTCATTAAATTTTTTTTTCAATTCACTTTAATTTCATTTCAAATTCAAACTGTCCAACAAAAACTGGAATCTCAGTCGACGTGTTTTAGCGACTCCAGCTCCGACTCCTTTTATCCAAATATCTACCTGACTCCGATTCCGACTCCACAGCCCTGATGATTTTAATGAGTCCAGGCAGTGTAATTTCATAAAAATGTTGAATATTTCTAATTGGACATCTATTATTTTAATACATGTTTATTTAAATCAATCACATTAAAAAGTAGGAAAAAATATTTTTAAGAACTGTGTTTATTTTTTTATCCAATATTTTCCAAGGAAAAAAAAACTTGTTGCGTATGAGAAGACTTTGTATGTACTTTATACCTGATGAGTTACAAGTGCTATAGAAGAAAAATATTTAAATCGTTTAAATACTTACTTGTATTTAGTATGCAAGTAATTTTCTTTTCTTGGAAAACGATTGGAAAAAAACCAATATCCTTTTACATATGAAAACACCTTAAATTCAAAATCATCGTAGACCAATAATATATACCTAAGATTCATAATATATGTATTAAATGTTTGGTTGTGCAAGAAGCCGAAGGAATATATTTATTATTAATGAAAGAGAACTGTGACTATCGTGATCGCAGCTCATTTTCATCGACCGCCCCACTGGAGGACAGTTTCAGAAGGACCTGTGCTCAGTTTTTTCCTCTTGTGTCAACAGCGTGGGAAAACATCAGAACAAACGCAGGTCTTACCCTAGATTCAGACTTCGAGCATACCAATGTAGCAGATCTCCTTACAGAGCGAGCTGCTGTTGGCAGTATCGATATTTATAATTATCGGAATTCTGCAACGG